>JAUTBT010011149.1:0-24086 GCA_032361225.1 Lepetodrilus schrolli
CTCTCTCTCTCTCTCTCTCTCTCTCTCTCTCTCTCTCTCTCTCTCTCTCTCTCTCTCTCTCTCTCTCTCTCTCAATTCATATGACGTCAGATTTCTATAGCACAGCTCTGGAAATATTCGAAAATTAAATGCGTGTCCTATATATGCAAGAGTTGTCAATGAATCAAATAATCTTGAACTGAATGATAACATGATAAACATCCATTTAAAAAAACATGTTGAAATTTATCTAAAGTTTAGTATGTGTATCATGATGATATTTAATTTTGGAATGGCTGTATATTTGGTATTCAGCTATATGTTTATGGATATAGTTTTTATTAAGTTCATGTTAACATAGTCAGGCTTCAAAGTAAGAAAATAATCAATGTTGTTAAATATATAGATTAATATTTAAAATGTGAGCCATTAATTTTTAACTGGACAGGTCACCAGTGCACACTATATGTTCTTTTTTGGATTGAGTTAATTAGTTCTGTTACTTCGTCGCGTATGGGTGAAATATTCCCACTGCAACATAAAACACTAATTCATTCAGTTCTGTTACTCACATTGTTTATCCAGACATGTAGAACTATAAGTCTGATCAGATCTATAAAAACAATCTTCTGAGTCCCTGTCACTTCCTTAAATGCGCTTTCAACTATTTCAGATAATGGTGAGCTGTCGAAGATATGGAAGGAGCATTGTCACAATCGTGAAGTCCTCGTCCAGTATGCGAATGCTATGCACAACCTTGCCCTTGACCACTGGTCAAAGAAGCCGGAGTCGCGTATCGACTGGTGTCATGACACCGCGCTGGACTTCTTTCACTGCGGCGGCCTCAAACACGTCCAGGAGAAGGAGGAGAGAAAGAAAAAGTACCACCTGAAGGATGGAGAGAAGAAAGGAGCCGAGAGGAATTCTAGTCCTGAGGGGGCAATCAGAAGTGAAAGAATAGATCTGAAAAGTTTTAGCTGCACAGGAATGTAAGTATATTAATGTGCTGTTCTAAAGTTGTTTTTAAGTAGTATAATTATATATTAATCGTCACGTATGGGTGAAAGATTCTTGCTGTGACGTAAAACAATAATTCGCTTACTCACTCTAAAGTTGTTATTAACTTATTATGTGGTGGCAGGTACATAATATGTTCAGGAAAGTTACCTGTCCGTTGTGATCATGATACTGCTAGGGTGCACTGTCTGTACCGTGGCAATGAAATTATCATCCTTGGTCCATTAGTACCAGCAAGTAGCATTTAGTGCTATGAATGTTGAAGGTTTCCTGCTGCCCAAAACTAACAAGCCGTGATAAAAGTGAAAGAATCTCTAAAGTGACTTTAAACCCAATTAAAAAAACCCAGACATGATATGTTCCAAATTTGCACATTACAATTCTTTTTACATTGTAAGAAGTCACTGCACATACTTTAACCCTCTCCCTGCTGGATTAGGCACGAGTACTGCTCTTTGGGGAATCTCCGGTTACCTTCAGCATGGATAGGATTACAGCTAAATGACCCATTAAAGATGTTTCACAACAGTTCAGGTCATCTGCGATTCATCATCATCACATGTATACAAGGAGAAAGTAGAGGAGGCATCCTCGATACTCACTCAATGATTGCTCATATGTTATGTCTCTGATCCAGGGCAATACCATTATCTAATGAATGCACAAAGATATCAATTTTTTTAAATAGTTAAAACATATAGACCAATCCAAGCACAGAAGGAGATCTCATCTCATCTTCATGCACATGTCAACAAAACCAAGAGGAGCTTTCTGGTTGGCTGAACCTGTGACTAATTATTCATCCTAACCTACTGTAATGCATATAATTAAGAAACATGAATTTTGAGGTAGTGCAGGCTACCTATCCATCGGAACAGGAATTCTCAGATGAACTTTCACGCATATTTTGCCATTTGTAAATTTTGTCTGAATAAAATCTATATGTTAAATATTATTTTGTTGAAGTTTCACGTTCCTGTATATGCACATGACAAAGGGAATTCTGTGTTCCAAAACTATGTTGTTTTTGTTATCAGAGGGACCATTCATGTTTATAAATTTTAATTGCTGCAAGATAACTCTTACTTTATATAATTATAATATCATTCTATAATTATATAGTATATAACTATTTAGTATATATTAGAGTTGCAAGGAATACACCTAGTGGCGAATGCGATACATATTACGAATATGGGGTGCCAAATACGAATAATTATTCACGAATACAAGGAAATAAAAACAATAAATTACGCAAGTCTGTTGTACGTTAGATACTTTAATAACCTGAACGGGTACAAATAGATAGTTCACTTCTTCCAGAGAATGTCGACGACTAGATATGGACATTTTTCTTTAAGAACACAAGCATGTTAATATTCTCTGGGAGAAGTGACGCCCTTTTAGCAGTGACAGTACTGAAGACATGCTCACTTGGATTTTTCGTCTGTGCCATCCTTGTATTTTGGAAACCCAAAGTAATTCTTTCCCTGACATCGCAAGCTCAGAAGACAACAAGTGCTGTGCAGACGACAGGAAGTTGCCAGAGGCAACACGGTTGTTGGCATAATGTAATTATTATGTTTACAACTGTTAAATAACGATAATTAATTAAAATGAAAAAAATATTATTTAGCATTTGAAACAATACTGAACTTGTAAATGTATACACCTAGATTGGTAGTCGTAAACAAATGGTTTACGGCAATTAAAATGTTAATGGATATTTTCACATTGCTGTTCGTTATGAATGGGTTTTGCCTGTTTAGACATACCAAAATGGGGAAAATGTATAAAACATTGTTATATTACCGAGATAGACGAGTCAGTAAAAAACAACGCAAATATAATATATTATTCGAATATTTGGGTGCCGAATAATGAATACTATTCATCGATGGTCTATATTCGGTGAACCAAATACGTGAGTGAATCGTTGCAGCTCTAATATATATACTATATAATTCTTTTAGTAAGAAACATTCAAGTGGTTAATTTACAGCCCTTAAATGAATTTTATTTTATGGACAGCAATGACTTCTACAATTTCTTTATATTGTCCATGAGAGAGTTGCTTTTAATGTGGAATGGATTGAGAGGCAATGTCTGTATATAATTAGTAAAATGTATACAAATATCATCCTTGTTTTTTTATCTGTACCTAGGAATGGCCCAAGGCTTGCAAACTAAGGAGTTGAAATGACCGTCAAAATATACATTATGATGCAATATACACTTCATACATGCTATTAATTCTTCCTTTATTTTTTTTTAACCATCTACAGCAAAATTTGGAGGTCATTTACCTGTCCTAATATGCAGGTATTGTGCATAAGGCTGAACATTACCACAATGTAAATGCAATACTGTTGAACAACAATTTACACCAACTTGCTCACTCATTAATTATCTAAATATTAAATTCTGACATTAGTCTTTTAATGTTTTGTCTGGCTTGCACAGCGGGGCCAATACAAGGCAAGATATTTATGTTTCAGACAAGATATATATATTTCGTCTTCAGTGTTAATTCATCCTTAATCCTAAACACTGTGTATATTTGTATATTGGGAACTAATGAATGTATGTTTACATTTTGTGAAGACAAAAGTTGATATGTCAGACATGTCAATGTCAGCATAGCCAGTTCCGGGCCCCATTACCTATTAATGTTAATTACCTATTTGCTGTGAACAATCTGGTGTCTCTTTAATCTAAATTGGACACTCCAAGCAAATATAGACAACACAATATTAACGTTTCTCTCAGGGTTCCAGTTGTTTAGTCAAGCTTAATGATTTGCACTCGGGGTGTGTGGCTTGTATATTCAAGTAAGATAACTGATAAAGACAAACACCATCAGGTGGGCCCATACAAAGGTAAATAAGCAATGCTAATTCCACATAACACATAACTGACCATATTAGATTTCCTCTGGGTGAACATCAGTGGGCCCAGGGACCATAATGACTAAAGTCGTGTTACAACGACCGACATTTATTTACACTTATGGCTGGGATCATTGTCTCATTGCAACCAGGAGACATTCTATTTTAAGTAGATCTGTTCTGAAACCTAAGGAGAAGCCGTTTTGACACCAAGTTTTGACTCCTAATGTTACGTAATTATGCTATTTTAGTATATCACTGTATATAGAGGGCTGGCTCTCATAGCCACTATACTATATAACCCTCTATATAGGGTTATGGTCTTATAGTTGATACAAGAGTTTCATACAAATGTGCATGTCAATTATTAGTATATTAGCCATGATGGGTTAGTATTAGATGTAATATTAGCCATGATGGGTTAGTCTTAGATGTAATATTGAAGCTAGCAGTCATAAACATGACAAAACCAAGCTGCTGTTTGAACTGAGCCTCGAGTAATTGTTATTAGACAATTTGTTTAATTTTTCAATGAATACATTTCTCAAGCTTACCGGTATCTACAACTCTGAATAATAATGCCCATATCAAATTATTATAATCATGATAATGAGGTTTTATTTATTTTTTAAAATAAAATATTATTATTTTTAAATGTGTAAAAAGAATGTTAGTGCAAAGTGCAATATATATTTGTTTGTGACCCTAGTGCCTTTTGCCAGTCGACATTAATTTAGACACAAGAAGGAGATTTTGAATTTATATTGAATAATCCAGATAACATTTGGTCTAGTAAGCCTCTCTATGAATCGTTGACACTATCAGCGTGATTATGTTTAACATTCTCCCTTCTAGATTAAGCTGACTCTGTCAAGTTGGGTATCTCTGGTTGCCTCTAGCAATGAGGTTAATGGCCCCGTCAGACTGGACCGCGACCATACGGCGACCAGTTAATGTACAAGGTCGCCAGCAAATGTGAACACAATGCGAGAAAAAGTCCAAAAAGATTACAAACTTGAAAAATGCCACGACCTGTGCGATCAAACCGCGTTCTCATTGCGCGCCTGCCACGACCTCTCCGTGCTTATGGCGTTTCTATTGAGATCTATGGGCTTGGCAACGGCGATCACTGGTAATCCCGCGGCGCTCTCACCACGCTCATGGGGTTCTCACCACACGTCTTCTACATGTATTGCGACTGCACGGCGACCCCACAGCTTTCTACCACGTGATCATGGCGAATATATTCAAGATGATCATTGTGTAGTCATACTGTATAGTGTGCTGAGTAGAAACATGATGACGAAGAAACAAGCTACCAGAGGCCGAGGACATGGCCGTGGTGAGGACGCCATGAAGTCGCCGTTGCAAATGTTACCATTTTCACAGCGTCTTTGCCATGCATGTACTACGCGTGTACTACGTTCATGGAGATGTTACGACGCTTGTGTCATGACCTTCGTGACCCAACCGCATTCTCACCACGTTTCAGGTCAGATTGCCGAACCTTGGCATTTGTTTTGAACATGCTCAAAACAAACGCAGTGATTCGCCGATCATTGGCAACCATGGCGACTACACCACTATGTCTGGTGTTTCCACCACAATTATACCACACTTATGGCGACCTTGACATGCTCTGAGCCCATTTTCCGTTGCCGTAGCAGCGCAGTAAGGATGCCACCCTGGTCTGACAGGGGTATAAAGAAGGCTGACAAAGTAGAGGCTCTCTGTGTATATGTGTAACATGTGTAAATGCTTATGTGTGTATTTCTCATCATTCTACCTTTATATGTATATGAAACATACATACTTCTCTCACTGCCACACGATACCAGACATTGTACCAATAGTAAATTTGGATGTATTTGAAACAAACATACTTTATTTTTTTCAAGTTTTATTTGTGTTTAGACATGCTTTTAAACTTCCTGAATAATATCTTAGCATAGATACACTTTCCTTCTATTATATGCTCATTGAATTTCCATTGCCCGTATTATCAGCTATTTGCAAATTTTGTGTTTAAACATGCTTAACCATTAACTGAATAATATATATAATATATGTTATTTTTCAGAAGTTTGCCGTTTTCAGGGAAGATACGCCTCCTCGATGTTGGTAGTTGTTACAATCCATTCGAGCAGTTTGAAGAATTCCTGGCGATAGCGATTGACATATCTCCAGCTAAAGAGGTGGGTGAAATAGTCTTCTGAATGCTTTGACTGTATTTGTGGTCATGAACAGTTTGTAAAGTTATTTGTTTGTGTTTTCATTTTCTGGTGCAAGATTTCTGGAGTTTCATTGCTTAAGGTTAATGTCCAAGGTACACTTTTATAGGCTATTTCAATTGTATCCACTAATACTAGTAGAGGGCAGGTGGTAGCGCAGTGGTAGAACATTGGACCGGCACTGTCTGTAGAGTGGCAATGCAGTTATCATACATGGTCTTGTCAGATTTACTGCAACATTCAGTGCTACAGACCGTCACGTATGGGTGAAAGATTCCCGCTGTGACGTAAAACAATAAATCACTCACTCACCCAGTGCTACAGATGTTGCGGGTTTCCACCTGCCCTAAACTGACAAGCCATGATATTAGTGAAAGACTCTTGAAAGCGGCTCTAAACCCCAATACAAAAAAAAACGTACAAAAATAATACTAGTAATAGGAGGTCACGATACAAGAGCTTCATGAAATGGTGCTTGACAAAAACAATTTTTATACCGATTTATGCATATTTCACCAAATAAATGCATACTATCACAGATTTGTATTGCCGCAATTGACCAAATATGAGTTGGAAATGCAAAGTAATTTCAGTTGGCGTACGTATCATCGCATTTACGGCACAGGGAAATCCCTTGCAAATCGCTACACCAAATAATGCAATTGGCTTATATCTTCGCTGGGAGGAGCTTCTCGCAGCGATGTTGAACAGCAATTAAGTCACAACCACTGCTGAGGAGTTCGATGACATATATACTTTGTGCATAGCTATAAATATTGAAAAATTATAGAAGATGAAAATATTGAAAATGTAGCTAGTTCCCCAATACAGTCCGTTTATCCGGACTGTTGCGTTCCAGGGAAAATCGTGCGGGTAACTGAATTTCCGTATGTCTGAATTTAGCAAGAATTGTCACCCAATTCTTCATTTATCACGGATTGTAAATGGATTTTGCTACACCCATTATTTGATTATTTTTGTTAATTTGTCATAATATTGATCGATATCGTTGGATCATATAAATGAACCACCAAAGTTGTAGAAACACAAATTGAGAATTTTGTCAGTATAATTCCTATTACATGTCACATGCCCGTTACCCTCACATGCGACATGCTGTTTTTGGTCATTTTGGTGGCTTTAGAGATCAGCTGCTCTAATTTGTTAGTTTAGACTATAAAAGTATGGGTTAGATATTAGTGTTACATATTCGTTGTGTTTTGTTGGTGTTTTTTTTTGCTGTAGATATCAGGAAATATTATACTCTGTTATGCCTACATTTCAAAATTTTCGGGAGCATGCCACCCAAACCCCACTGGATAACGAGTTCGAAAAGTGTTCATTTTTGTTATCAGTAGGCATAGGCCATTGACATATGAACAGATTGAGACCCCAACCTGGTTCTGCCACTAATATCCAAATTCACGATTCACAGTTATTGTTTTCTTCATGTGATATATATGGATTGAAATGTGCTGTCTGAAACAAACCTTCCTGTGGCAGATGCTGTCTGATGCATCATACATTTCAAACACATGGCACTTAATCCAATGTGACTGACACTGATTATTTTCTACAGCTTTTCTAACGTATGATAAACAATTTGTTGTTGTCAAAACGTTGTCTCTCTATCGGTCTAATCTGGTTTGAGCCCTTAGTGACTTTGTAACTTGTTAAGCAAGCAGTCTACTATAGCAATTGTTGTTTTCTTATATGGCATGAACCTTCACAACATTTATCGTCCAGATATCTGAACATAAATTATACTAATTTGTCTAATTGTTTCCCAGAAATGTCCGACCGTAAACGGAAACCGAATTTCTGGTTATCTGAGTCATTGTATATAGGAAAATATTGGTTCCCAGTAAAAACCGTGCAGATAGCGAGGGAACTGGATATCTGAAGTCCGAATAAACGGGGGTCAACAGTAGTCACACCCTGTTCTCACCAAAATATCAAGTGTACATACTTTCATATAAAAATACGTTAGACCGTCAAATATGTAAACAAACCCATGCTATTATGCCTTTAATGTACACATAGAACTGATATTCACAACATCCAGTGTTTGTTTTCCAAGTGTATTATTATGATTGTGACTAGTTTTCTACAGTATATATTATTGTGGATTGTTTTCAATAGTGTACAGTGCACTCTGGCAATACCGGCACTCGTTGGGACCAAGATAATATGCCGGTTTTGAGAGAGTGCCGGATCACTCAGTTTGACCGGGACGACCAATTAAATGGCTGCCAATATCGTTTTTACAATGATCACCAGAATTTTAAGCCGGTTATCTTAAAGATGAATATAGATGTAGGCCTGTAGGAATCCATTTGATCAACTGTGTACTGCGACTGCGACCGCCAACTCAATGGCAGCCATTGTTTTCATAATTTGACTCCTAAGCCAGTTTATACAACAAGGTAAATTAGTATTAGAATAACGCATCTGGTCCGCTTTTGTGATGCTGGTATACGGAATAGAGAGATGCCGGTTTATTAAAATGTTACCTAATGTTAATTGCATTGTCACTAGCCGCGACTTTGAAAGTCTGCCGATATACGTAGTTTGCCGGAGTACAAAGATGCCGGTATTGACAATGCACTGTAGTATTATCATTGTGACTAGATTTCCACAGTGTATATTATTGTGACTTGTATTTTATACTGTATTATTATCATTGTGCCTTTCTCCAGACTGTGTATCACTGCGACTTCCTCCACCTGGAGACGACTGACCCTCTTCAGCTGGCTTCGGATACCCTGGAGTCGTACATACACAACCTGAGGGACCCGATCGAGCGCCTCCCTCGTGACCTCTTCCACGTTGTTGTCTTCTCCCTCCTGTTGGAGTACCTCCCGTCGCCGTATCAGCGGTGGTTGTGCTGCCAGAAGGCGCGGAGTCTTCTTATGCACCACGGACTGCTGCTGATCGTGACCCCGGACTCTCACCAGCAGCACCGCAACGCGCCGATGATCAAGAGCTGGCGGCTGGCCATCGAGAACATGGGATACCGGCGGTGGCGCTACGTCAAGCTCGACCACATCCATTGCATGGCGTTCCGCAAGACGGAGACGGTGGAGAGCGGCGACTGCCTCATGGGCGACATCACGCCTGACATGATGTACATTCCGCAGGATTTCGGTAACGATGCCGTCGCACCGACCACCATCTTCAGCAGCCCGGTGATGGGGCCGTTCTCGGAAGGCGGCGAGGACTTCGGGAGACAGACCATACAGGAGCTGCCTTTCGTGGCGTCCGACGATGAAGGCTTTCCTTGACACCCCCTCCCTCTGCTGGATTGGTCACATACTCAACTACATTGGGCACCTCTGGTTGCCACCTGTAGCGAGAGGGTTAATAATGTGGACTCGGATTCTGGTCAAAATATTACAGGTTGATGTTTACTTTTCATGATACTTTTTATGGATGCAGCTTGAATTTATCAAATATATTTTGTGCTGAGATATCTTATTGTATGGTGAGTGGGCATATACATAAAATTATTAAATTGCTTCTGTGAGATACCATTTTAGTTTAATGATTGAATAATTTTGTATCTGACAAACAAAAGGGACTCAATTACCATTAAGTATTCAGAAGTTTGATAAAAATAGCAGCACACAAAGTGCTGTTAGTATTTTATTTATTACACATCCATCAAACTCGGCTGGTTAAATGTTGAAGATGTCCAATACACATTTAATTTCAAAGCACATACTACCGGTAAGGCTCAAGCTGTTCCTTCATCAGAGATTGGACCAATGTACAAAGACTGCTGCAGTTAGAACATTCTCCTATATCTTCAAGGTTATAACAAGGTCAGTCCCTTCAGATCCTTCTTCTGACAGTGATGTGATGATCAAACTACTTTAGTCTACAATCAATGTTCACTGCTTTGGGTTTAAGTATGTTGTGAAATAATCTCCAAAGGTAGTACATGCACCAGTATTTGTATCAAACATCAAATATGGATTGAGTATATGACAAAGGACATAACGTTGGATGAGCTCTGCATTCATTGTCACACTCAAACTTGGCTATCTGAGATGGTAATGTTATTATCCAGTTTTTACCCAGCTTCTTTCATTAGCTTTCTGTTTTTAACTGACAATGGTATGACCAGTATTGATATAAAGTACAGTGTATAGGTGTAGATTAATATTGGTATTTTGTTTCTAATTGTATATTACAGTAATATTTTGGGCAATTTCTGTATTGCATGTAACAATATAAGGTAAAATAGTTTATTTGTGGTTTTGCTTGTTCAAATAAGTCTGGGTCAAGAATATATGTAGGATGACAGGATAGTGCCTCTGGAATTATCATGTTTTATAAATATTTGTATGTATGTAATTTGATTTATTTGATTATTTGTAATTTGACCATAAAAGCATACTTCACTCATATGCTTTAAATTATTATGTTTTTCATTTTAACCCTCTCCATACTAGAGGTAACTAGAAGGCCCCACAGACTAGTGCCTGGGCCTAACCCTAAGCCTGGGCTAAGTGATAATAATCTCTAATGGTTAGCAGGTTCCTTCAAACTGTAATTGAATAATCAGAAATATCTTAAATGAACTATTTCATTATTTCATCAGAGGTTTACTTTGTCAGGATGGTTTTTCGTAAATGACTAATAGTAATAGTCTTGTGATCTATTATGTATTTTATTATGGTACAATATATTGGCACTTGGATTTAGTGGTTTGATATGAATAAAGCTTGGCCATTATTTTGGTCCTCATATTTTGTATGCCCTTTACCACATATACCATGGATATATTTTACGTGCATTATTCAACAGAATGTGTAAACCCCATGTATTTATGTATATTGATAAAGTGTCCAAGTTGTGCTATTCTATTAACATTTCATAAGCTAACATTCCCATAAAACTGATATTATTTATTATACAACATTACAATGGTAATCTGAGATATTATTGATTGTTAATGTTCATATTACCTATTAAACATGATAATTTTGGAAAGTAAGTTTCTGAAATTGTATTTTATTATGTGTATCCATGTGTATGGCAAATAAGGAGTTATTGAGCCATTCATTAACAATAAAATGACATTATTCTAGATCGCATCTTCATCATGTTATTAAAATTGTAAAAGTTTTTTTTAACAAGCTATGCCATTTTTATAGGTACTGTTTTAGCGATTAAAAACCACTTCCGTTATGGTACATGTATGTCTTCATATGTATTTTATTTTGTATTATCCTTATTTGTTTTCTTCTTGGCTTCTCGTTATAGCTACCAGACCCTTTGAAGATAAATAGCATTAACTGTTTCTAGAACCTACATTTGGTGAAAGCCATGCTTTTCATACATTTGCTATATAACAATATTCTGGCAAATGTGCTTTGAAATAAATTGCATTAACTGTTTTCTAAAACCCACATTTGGTGAATGCCATGCTTTACATACATTTGCTCAAACTAGGATTCAAGTAATAAGATCCCTCTTAGGGTCGCCTATTCTCATAAATTGTGTAGTTGACCTACTAAATCGACAAACACATAAATTTGATTTGTTCAAACAAGTAATCCTTCAACAAGCAATATTTTCTTTGCTTTTCACTTTTTACCTTCAATACATTGATATATTAATTTTTCCTCCATAACATAAATAAGACAGGTTAACGGGAAAAGGTGTTCAGTCAACAACCCATTTAATACCATGCCATATTACACATGAAACTAGGAAGCAGGTTCTTGCATATCGTCACTTTTTAAGAAGCAAGTCCTGTAAATGTGGTCATTCGTCCATTTCGCAGAAATATAATTCCAGATTTCTTTTTTTTTTACTTGCTGAGGCATAACAATGAATAATTAGTAAAGCTTAGGTACCATATACTAATTTTCATTTTCATGTTTTATCCAAAGTCTAATAGACAACAACTTTAATTAACATCGAAATCTGTATGCCTATTATTAATATTGGCTGCAGCAATTTCAATCCATTGTACTATATGATTTTTTAATGTATATTTAATGATGAACTACTTGTGAAAAACTCATCTTTTAAGTCATATACATTTCCTTTAATGGTGGTTGTAACTTTGAATGGTATTTGTAAAGTAATTCTAGTTGCAGAAATAATATACAAAAAGGTTTCATATTAATTAATATTACTATTAATCATCACAATATTGCCATTTATTGTCTCATTTCTCACTAACATTGCTTTGTGGTTTTTTATGGTAATAGAAGGAACTACAACATTACAATTGATATTATTTAAATGCCAATGAAGGGCATTACAATCCATGACATATTGGCTTTCAGTAACTTTAATGTATGTAAAAAAGTAACATCCATATGATAATTCAGCAGTCAAATATTCTTAAATCCAGTTTATTAATGTATTCCTATCAAATGAGACACTAAACACTCATTTTTTCATATTTCATGCAGTAATTTGTGTAATTTTGATGTGAAACATATTGAGGAAATGTGATTTTAACAAATAATATTATCTCTGCTTTGAGTTGAATATGTGTTAAAATGTGTTACGCATCACCATATCCAAAGTAATTAGAAATACTGTTGTATATTTATGTCTAAAATTGGTGCCAAGAATTCTTAATTTAAACTTTCATATTAGTTAGATTTACTAAGAAGCCTAAAAACATTAGTATATGACATTCTATTCATCCGTCCATAGATCTGCCTGTCAGAATTAATTGTGATTGCCCTTTCCTGAATATATATATTATAATAATTATGAATTTTAAAATATGCTTTTTTTCAGCAGTTGAAGCCATTGTAACCCTGAAACTTTGGCCACTATGTTGATGATATCAATAGGGAATGTAAGTTGACACGAGATAGTCCGAGATTCATTCACGATCCCATGACATAAACTGGTCAAACATCTAAATGCGCTACGCAGCTGACGCTCTTCCATTGTGATGTCACACTAAAGCGTCGCGATGCAGACATCATCCATAGCAAGCATTGCAAGCCTTACTAGCAACTGCACACTAATGTTCATGGACTATAATTACATAATAATATACATGTATGTTAGTGGTTTACATTGATTGGAATTTTTATCAAAGCCTATAGTTCCATTTTCAAAACATGCCGTATCGATTTTCATGAAATATACCATTGATTAGCAAGTAACTAATGATATATCTCCGATGAGCTGTCCCCGGTAGTCTGTCAACAGAAATGACCCCAACGAGACTTACTGTCCATATCTGTCAATTTTAGTAATTTGTTTCCATATTTTACAATAGCCTACATTTTTACATTTTAGATGTTATTAATATTGCTCCTACTCTTAGGCTGATGTTTTGAATATGATGTCATTTATGGGTGAAAGACTCCTGCTGTGACGTAAAACTAAAATATTCACTCTCTGGAAAGGCATACAATCACGGGTTTGTTTACATATTTCATGTTGAAACATATTTTTACATGCAAGTATGTACATTTGATGTGTCTACACAAGTATATTGGCTAACCAGCTATATTTTCCGCATATCCCACTGGTTTTCAATAATTTATTATTTTTTAATATGTATAGTTATGTAGCTTTATTGGTACCAGTAGTCATGAAAGGTTATTTCGACTGTGTTCAATGATTAGAGTTACCCCCCCTTAGTCTATTAGACTATAGAAAATTGAGATATTACAGTACATTATTCGGGTTTTACCGGAAATGTAAACTGCAAAGAATTTACCTATCCTACAGTGGTGAAAAGATATTTGGAAGTACAAAGGCTATGTATGCTAAGTGCATGTATTTTGCATGTTTAATTCCAGTTTGGTCCAAAGCGACAACTTAATCTGTGATTGTATGCTTTAATATCTAATCTGTGAAGAGCAAATTACCATCCTGATATAGCAATGCTTGGCTTCATCATACATGTGTTGCAGTTTGTGTTCCATGATAATTTCTGCTTATATGTTAAAATCAAGAGATATCCGAAGCATTTTAACAAGTAAAAATTACCCATTGTATCCTATTACTCAATTTCAGCATATTATCAAAGGCATTTCCTATTTTACAAGCATATTTAAGACCTCAGTATTCATGAAGGTAGTCCTTGTATTTGATATCCATACAGATGTCTAATTTTGTTGTAAATATTTTGCTAACATATTGTATTTGCAACGGAATAATACGAGTTAGCTACATCAATTGAAAACAGCATTTTACGGTACCAAAATCTGTATTGAATTGATATTCTAGTGGATCTGTACAATTCACTTGGATTAAAATATTGGTTATGATTTATCATACATAACTAATCTAAACTAGTCACACAGAACCTTTTTTTAAATGAGAAAAATATTGAATTCATTTCGATCAAATTCAATTTGATATGCAACAGGTGCTTATCCCAATATAATTTAAATGTACTTGGCATATATTTTCTTGTATCTATAAAACTATCTATTTTACAGGTATTCATTTGCATTGGTATTTCATTATATTTATTATCTGACAAATTACATAACTTTTCAAAATTTATCTTTACAAATAATCCAAAATTGTAAAATCATTACCCAGGTACATGTATGTCCAATCTCTCAAGTAAAAAAGAAATTACTCATAATCTATGCATTTATCATTTTCAAAACTTTATCTTGTTTTATATGTTATTTAAAATGTCAATAAGTATTTTCATCGATGCTTGAATGTATTTTATATATTATTTTATTGGCATATTTGTTCTGCCCTTGTAGTAGATACCATATTAGTTAATTACATAGCATCTCAAGCTAGCATTCAGCTATTCAACTTTCATCAAGATATAATAATCACATCATAATGAGCAATCATTGCTTTTCTTAAATATCTCTTGTTGAAGTTCTGTTATATTGCCATATTTTATAAATTGCTTAATACAATTTACCTTATTCCATTGGATAAGAATCCCTCCCGTTGGTTTTAGGCATTGGTAGTCCAGTCTCCTTTGCATTATTGTTCCATCAGTAGATTACATGTATATGTACCATATTTCTACTATTATACACCTTGGTCGCTATTAAATTTGGTATAAATAAATACACATTAGTTTACACCGACTGTAATAAGTTCCAGTGTGTATAAGAAATACGGTACATTGCAGTGGTGAAGTGGAACAGACAATCATTTGTTTTACAGCCAAATCATTTGTTTTGAGTTTGCATTATCGCTTAATCAACATGTATGTTCAAAGTGTTTTTTTTAAAATGAATAAATCAAATTTGTATACTTTTGCTCTTTTTTTTTATGTCATGGAATATCCTATAGAAAACTATGCTTTGTAGAATGTATTATTGTTATTACTAATGTCCGTAAAAATGGATGATATAGTATAGACGGTAGTGGGTGGGACTACAAACCTGAATGTGGATGTTTGTTTCTGTCAGGATGACCAATGGAGACCAATTTCACATGCTGTGGAGATGGACACTGGATGATGCCTAGTGTATTATTACCAACCATCCTTGATTCACCTGTACCAGCCTGGACACGTGGATATTACAGCAATACCTGGCAGGCTTTCTTACCACCATTCGCATGTAGACTCCATCTTGGGGAGAGATTCTCCATGTAGACATTAATTGATGCATTAACCTGGAACATGAAATGCATACATAAGAAACATTAACGGATTTCTGGAACAATGAAAATGATGGTATTCGTACACAGCATCAACATCCACCACATTCCAATATGTCTGCCATGTACACAGTACAGTTAAGTACCTTTGCACCGCGGAAGGTATAGCCAGGATTCTGAAATCTGACACACACACACATTACACACTGTAACAGGTTGTTGATGCAGCTTATTTTTACCTTCAATAGTATCATAGGAAAGAGTAGAATTCAATATTGCAAACACTAAATTTCTTTTCCCCAAAACAGACATGTTGTGATATGTTGATAGTCTTGGAAATGTAAAACGTAGGCTATTTTGTGAGACTACTAACACATCCTAGATCTATTGAAAATAAAATCATTCTAGTATAAAACTTTGGTAACAAAATTAATGTAGTCTATAGAAACTTGACATCAGTGTTTACATTGACAAGTCATGATGCCCCACGTATATGTTTGCCCTATAGTTCCTACTGACATTAAGCTTAGTTTGTAAGTAATGCAATATTTGTACATAACTCTCAACATGACTCGTACACATTTACTTAAACTATCGCTCTGGCATTAACTATCTTGATGGATTGCACATGGATCACACAATGGTGACAGACGTATTTTAAAGGTAACACATATGTTATCCTTTAATGCCACATAACATTCTACCAATACATCACATCATACTATAACAGTGACAACTAACTCAACATTAACTATAGTGTTCAATACGTAAGAATGTAGGAGATTATGACGTCAGAAGTGCATACCAATAAATAGACCTCTGTACAAAAAACATAACATATATTAAGAATAGTGAAATCCTATTAAAAGACATTGTATGTTCAATTTTAACGTTTCTTGAACTTCTCCAGTCTTTATTTTCAACATGTACCTAAATTATATCGTCTACCGTTAGTATATATATAATATATCTATTCAAATGGCTATAATTATGACGATATAGTGCAGAACGGTTGTACTTAATATTATATTGTTAAGTATTGATTACTATAGTGAACTATTATTCAATCATGCAAAATGGAATAATTAGACTATAAAATAGGGCCAAATGTATTTGCAATGGATACGTCTGTCATTATTTTATATGCACACATACATTTGTATTGAAAGAATAAACCATTATAATTATTAGTGAACGTGTTTACGAAGAATAAGCAACCAGTTGGTTGTAGAATGTAAAAACGTACACTCATGATACTACATATAACAAATTAATTAAATGTGCACCTTCAATGTTACTATGTTACTATGTTACTATGTACTATGGTACTATGGTAATATGGTACTATGTACTATGTTACTATAAATATTACTATGTACTATGAGTCTATGTTACTATGTTACTATGTACTATGTTACTATGTTATTATGTAATATGTTAATATGTTACTATGTTACGAATGACCTTAGTATAGTAGTTTACATCCAAGATATAAATTTAATCGGATAATATACCTTTTAAACAATATCGATCAACAGACGGCAGTATCACAACGAATAGCTGAAAAGAAATGTTGCAAGTGGAGGTAAACCATTCATAACTTCACCGGGAGTCATTCTCGTATGTCTTAATGACCAGGGCACCCTTTCACGAAGCACTAGTAACCGCTAAGAGACCATAGTGCTCGCCTGACTATCTCGCTACAAGGGCGCTCATGATCGCTTATAAATACGTTAAACATCATATTGGCGTTTTCCCGTCTATTATGTTGCTATTTTATGTAGTCTGCGAGTCTATTATGTTTACAGCCACTTGGTCATTTGAGAGTTATGAGAGCTTCGTGAAAGGGTATCCTGGACTGGATTCAAGACATACAGGTATATCTTTCATCATACCCCCAAAGTGCATGTATATGTGCATTGTGCATATAACTTTAACGTGTTCATTGACTCCAATGTTAATTCAGTCGAATAATAATCGCACGCATGTCACAACATTGAGCCCAGCTAAACCTTTATACCAACGGGCATCTATCTCCCAATTCAATAGGACGGCATATCGACCTAGAACCTCAGCCAGTACAGAGGTTGTTTATGTTTTCTATATTAAATTCGGGATTTGAACCCGGAGTATTTGGCTCTGAAGTCCAAATGGTCTACCATTGAGCTACCACTCGCCCCTATGTATAGCGTATATTGGTTATAGTCACCGGTAAATATTCGACCATCGCCAGTAATGTGACTCTTTTGTTTTCATGTAATAAATGTCTGCCGAAACCCTGGACTTTTCATAACACAAATACACAAATTACACAAACAAAAACCTGTACAGGCCTGACAAACTGAAATTTGTTTTGTATGTGAGCGCATCTGCCACAATTGTCAGATGGGAAAACAAATAAACAACCACGAGTCCTGTGTGAGCGTCACGTCGTCTGTGTTCCCACGACAAACAATCAACGTGTATACATTATATGCAAAAGCAATATTTATCATTTCTCTATATAACGGGACCATATGTTATCCGTTCTGAGAGACAGCACCTCGTCAGCTGATCATACTGGTGCTAAAAGACGGATAATTTCCGTTGTCATGGTAACAGTGGTGTTATGTATACAGCCTCCCGTGGCACTTATTTTAATATGCAACATTGTAATTTTATAATTAGTGATGAAAATAAGTATCTATTAATATTTAGAATTGGAAAAAAAAGTTTCTTTTCAATACACAAGCCAGGTGTAGAGTAATGTTGGAAAACGGCATATTAATTAGAGAATAACCCACGAGATACGAGTGATTACTGAAAATATGTCCTGAGTGAAATTAATGTTCACAGTTCCGAGCTTTAGCACAAAAAGACGTAATTAACACGGTTGATTATGGAATCGTTATTACACAGTAGATACCCACGACGGATATTAACTGCTTTATAATATGCTATAATACTTTGTAAATATATATACTAGCATACTTATAAACGTCTATATGTTGTATGTTGTATATAAACAGGGTTCTATGTATCACTATTAATTTTCCAATAACCCGAGTTGCTTAACAGTGAACAGAGTTCATGAATTCCAATTTGAATTTCTTATAAGTTTTCAGTAGCCATCTTGCACTCGATGGTGATGTTCTACCAATTGAAGCTATACGTAGATGTTTTTGAAACGGCGTAACTCTAAGGTAACCTCATCCTGGAAACCCAAACCAATGTGCCTCCTTTACATCCGTCAATGTTAACTATATCGGCATCATGTAATGGTCTGTACTTCAAGTACGGGGTAACCTTCACTCAAACCTTAGCGATAGTGTAGTGTATGACCAAAGCTAAGGTTACCTTAGAGATACGTCTTTTCATATACCCTATGAGAACCCTGGACATGTTTCACTAACAAGCGTTTGCACATAATGTATTAAAGATACATTTCAGGGCGTCGTCGAGACATTATTTGATATTTGATGTATACTCTCTAGCTCCTGACATCGACATTTCACCACCTATAACCCTTACGAGTATTACAGAATGGCACGGCGAGAGGTTATCCTGTACTGTTGAAGAGTATGTATACTCAACAAAATTAATTATGGGCCACTTTTAATTTTTTTAAATAAATTTAGCTCTATATTATTATAACAATGAAGATTTTCCAAACGTCTACAGGCTCACGGTACTCTTCATAAACATTCAAACGCATTGGAAGAAAAAGGCATCAGATTGCTCAAGCCGAGTTCCAAAATTTGGTAAAAAAAGTTCCCCATGCACAACATATCTTCCGCCCTTAATTTTAATGATGCCGAGGCCCATTCATTTTAAAAGACTCCCATAGTTAATTAGATAATGGAACATACATAGATGAATATCATGCTTAAAATATGTTTCGAGATATATTTTGCTAAATTCTGCTGCATATAATTTACTCACCCACGCCCCGCGTACAGAGCAGAACAAGAACCTCCCCAGTAAAATCATCCCTGTTTGATAAACAAAACTATCTACGACTCCACCAGGGCTCGGTGTACACAAATACAGAGCATAAAGCAAAAATAAATACCCGCACTACTTTCTATTGTATGTTTCCAAGTTTTACCGGGACGACCCACACAGGTGCACAAACAGGCTGGATAACGTTGGCCTGTACAAACAATATGTAGTCATAATTGCATTTGTTAAATGGCCAGAGAAATAGTTTACATGTTGCTTTCAAAAGATAGGGTTGGACACAGGGATGACATGTTTAGTGGGTAGATGTAATGGTAAATACTCGCTCAGTTTACAATGACATAAATAGACTACTAAGTTAGCCTAGGCTAACTTAGTAGTCTATTAATGTCATCGTAGATCTGGAATCTGTACATATATACTGGACATAAAATACATAATCCATGTGATTGAAAGAATTATAAACGTTTTTAGTAAATAAATACAATTATGTATTCAGAACAGAATAGCTCAATACATGGTTCCAATCGTACGCTTGATCAGTATTGTGTGCACGGTCTAAATTGCACTATAACATAATATTATGCGTCATCAGGTTAATCAGTTAACCTTCTCCATGCTGCAGGCAACCGGAGATGCCCTAAAGAGCATTATCTGTGTCTGATCCAGCAGGAAGAGGGTTAATAGATCACGTGTCTATATTGTACTGGCGAGCAGAAAATAAAAACGTATACTAGTAGCCCCGTACACTATGCGCATTACTATTTATTATTAACGTTAAGAGTTGAAGGCATACATAGTAATAATAGCACATGATGCTGAATTTATTTATAGTACATAGCATAGCGGGTCAACAGGTGAGATGTGAATACATTAGTAGCCTGCCCTATACTAATTGTTTTAGTACTCCACGTAGTGGCGGATCAAGGCCAATTTGCGGGGGTGGGGGTGGGGAGGAGGTGTTTGAATGTGGGGGAGTGGGGGGTCCTCAATCTGTATATTTGTGAAAGAAATATCCTTCATGTTACATGTTATAACATATACATGTATTCTCACCGAAATTTCGAAATGTGGGTATTATAAAATGCGAGTTCCTGGCTTCGATAAAGACATTGAGAGATTTTAGCACCGGATATTTTGAAATATAAGCATAATGAAATATGATTTCATAGTGTCTATAGAACATAACTTTCACACCCGTTATTCAGTAGGGTTTGGGTGGCATGCTCCCGAAATTTTTAAGATGTAGGCAAAACAAAGCTTTATTATTATGTCTTCCTTTTAAAAATAAAAAAATATATTGGAAATTATTGCATCTCGGATTACCAAAGTATCGACAAATCTTATCGCCTCCATCTACCCAAGAATTTTTTATGACTTAAAACGGGGTACATTTCAAGAGTCGTGTTTATATTGTCTCGATTCACGATAGGAGATTCATGATTAATTTAGCCGTGGATATTCACACCAGTAAACTAATGGTCCATACTGTTTCAATGCACATGCCGGTGAAGAAAGAGTGTTTACCAACAATCCTACACATAGTTATACGCGAAATTATTAAGGACCAAAATAACATAACCTAATCTGTTCCTTTAGAACAGCATCAATCTACAGTTTGTGTTAGGATAGCTTCAGTATTTATCTTGTTTACTGTTGTAGTTATGCATGGTTTCTGGTAAAACTCCGCATAATGCTTTCCCATTAATTCACATAATCAAAACCGTACAAACGTGATTATTTGAGTTATTTGTTTCTATTATGTTCACTTCCAATATTTACATTACTCCCTCGAACCAAGTGACTCCATTAAGCGATGTATTTCGTATTCAGGATATCAAAAAAAAATAATTGCAGCAAAGATGGGGATTTTCACAACATTTGTATCGGGCTTAATTAAATATGTATGGAATTGGAAACGATCAATGATTAAACAATTCTGTTACGATTGAATGGCGCAGCTGCCCGGCGTTGACAAGTTTATCTTTTCGCCTGTTTTGGAAAGTACAAAACGGGGACTTGTTTATCGAATACTCGTTGGGTAAACAACACTGACGTGACGCGGTAGAAATGTAGGCGGGTTCTGATTAAATCGGACGCGATAGTGCGTATATCAGTCAGCTTTATCGCAGAAAGCTTGATTTCATGCAAATGCGTCTTCTACGATGCAGAAGTTGATAAACATTCCAATATATTTACGATATCACGATTCCATGGGTCAATTTATTGGGGAATGAAATACGAATAAAATTCATGCCTGCAAATTCAAGTAATGTTGTATTTGGACGTGGATTATCCAGGGAATAGACTAAAATTTTAGTTGTGTTGAAGGAACGGGAATGTGTTGATTGATGTCAAGAATGTATTTGTATTTGGTGTATCAGCATATATAATCAGAGCTCAACTGTTCACCTAATCAACCTCTCGTTTACATATTAACAGCTAGATATAGGAAGAATACATTGGCACATGATCCACTGTATACGTTGAGCAGAACTTATATTTCTTAAAGATGCAAGATCATACTTGCAAGTATTTTTTGTAATTTTTTTTCTCTCTTTTTTGTTCTCTCTAAATAATATTAATAGTTAATAAATAAAAACATACGAAAACAGATCTATCCAAACTGTAAGACTGTTGCCAATGCAAAGGAGGTCTTTCCCTACAGTGCTCTTTTCTAAATATAGACTTCGCGCGGAAATCGGAGAGGACCATCTAGAGTCCGAAGCAGTCCAGCATACGCCTGTGTCGGGTCTGTTTTATCGAACCGTTTAGGCCCTGTATACTGCCCTATTGCAGATAAAACCCAAACTCGGAGTGGTAAGATGCTGTTTCTTTCATCATGCATATGTCGATCAAGAGATCAACGTAAACAGCTCACATCAAACACCGAGAAAGAAAATCACTGCTGTCAATATTATTCTCTGTCTCTACTTGTCGATAGATTAACCAGAGATGTATTGTAATGTATCGTGAGCTCAATTGTTTATCTTACGCGGTAATTTAACCAGCTGGTAGAAAAAAACACTACCAATGTGAATGCATATCTTGGTTTCTGTGAGGGGGATCTGTGTACACAGAAACCTGTGGCGCCACAACTTCCACCCTTTTGGGAGGTAGGTGTCTTTTGACAGGAAATAAATATATTTTTCGCCGACTAAAAAATCAGAAAAAAATTCTCACATGACGGGGAAATATTGTTCTTTCAGAATAGTGACCATTATTCCATATGCAAGTATGATCTAGTGACCATTATTCCATATGCACGTATGATCTAGTGACCATTATTCCATACGCAAGTATGATCTTGCCTCTTTAAACAGTTAAAGGTAACTTCCGAGTTCTGAACATTGATGTTGGGTCACCACTGTGGTTTCAAACAATACATTTGCTTCTGAAGCCTAACGAACTACCATTGCCACTGCCCTTCCACTAGCCCAGGTAGGAAAATCAGTAGATACCGAGTAGTTAAGATATTTTATGAAAGCTTCATGAAATAAGCTCATAGTGACAAAGGTAGAAATAAATATTTTATGGGCACTTCTAATTTTCAAACGACATGTTTTCTATCCGCCTTGCTCAGTTCTCAGCAGTACTGATGCTAAATTAAAGAATAGAATAACGGTAATCATAGCCATCCTAATATTAAAGTAATGTAGATATGCTGAATCCGCTGTGAGTGTAAACAACTGATAAGTACTATAATGTATAGTATAACATGATGTTTCCACCAGTTATTTACATTCATTATCATATAAACGTCCAAAAACCTTGTAGTTTTAAGTAATATAAACACAAATGTAACGAATCAATACTTACATGACGTGAAAATTCTATGTAAAACACGTTATCGTAAAAATGGGAAACTATGAAATCACTCGGTAACTATATTACCTCCCTTGATGAAGCGCCCCCTTCAATGGGGACACAACTCTTTACTATTTCCACCATCTAAAAATCCGAAAGTAACGTTTTCGAGCAGATCGAATTATCACTATTTGTTTTGTTTTGTTGTTATCGTTGTTGTTGTAATTGGTGTTTGTTTATTTAGAGTTAACTTGAATAACCCAGGCTTATAGATTACGAAACTTTTCTCAGTACGATTTCATGCTTAACACAAATCATACAATCACGGTTTGTTGAGATATTTCATGGTCAAACTTATTTTACCTGACAACAAGCTACATTTTCCGCAGGTCCCACAGGTTTTCAATATGTTTATATATATTTTTCATAGTTTCGTAACTTATAAGTGTATCAACATAATGAAAGCCAATAGGTCATGCGAAGAATTTGCCATCAAACCGTGATTGTATGCCTTTAAATATAGTTATCATTTCCCTGACAATTGTATATAATCGGCCTACCTACCGATAATATGACCTAAGGCAAAGCCTTGAATGCTCGCGAAGACAGTTATATTATACTATTTGTTATGGCTATCAGATGT
>JAUTBT010011160.1:0-24078 GCA_032361225.1 Lepetodrilus schrolli
CAATGCAGTTATCATCCTTGGTCTTGTCAGTACCAGCCGGTGCTCGCAGGTTTACTGCAACATTCAGTGTTACGGATATTGTGGGTTTCCTCCTACCCTAAACTGACAAGTCGTGATATAAGTGAAAGAATCTTGAAAGCAACTCTAAACCCCAATACAAAAAAAAAGAAGAGAGATAATGGATAGTCTTTATTAATTTTTATGAATCAATGTATTATTTATTCTTTAGGATCATTGACCATAATTTATGCAATTTGAGTCATCATTTGTAGATAAATGTTAGAAACCGCTATTCACTGATGAAGCAGATATTGTATTTAACGTGTTCCCACCAACTGACCAGTAAAATGAAATATTTATTTAACTAATTGATAACTAGAGAGAGATTTAAAAATATTAACCATAGGACTAGCAGTCAGTAGCAGCCATATAAAAAAAAAATGTTAGCCAGGAGCGAACATTTTAGGCCAATTAATTTTAATTGCCATAAATTAGAAATCACAATAACCTTTAATTAGTTTTAACTCCATTGCACGGTATTATGAGCATATTTTAATGTTTGTATCTGGTTGAAACATTCTGTCTGCAATTATTTGGAATTATCAAATAACATGCTATAAGAATGCTATAAGAATCTTGAAAGCGGCTCTATATGCTAATTTTTTTTTAAAGCACAAAAAAATACCAAACTAATAATAATAATAACAACAAAGTATTCACACATAATAATAATAATAATAATATTAATATATATATTTTTTCTATTCAGGATTTACCTCAGTCATGACGTCGCCTCTGTCCAGCATATTCTCATTCACCAGTCCAGCGGTGAAGCGACTGCTGGGCTGGAAACAGGGAGACGAGGAAGAGAAATGGGCAGAGAAGGCCGTGGACTCTCTGGTGAAGAAGCTGAAGAAGAAGAAGGGGGCCCTTGAGGACCTGGAGAAGGCCCTGAGCTGCCCCGGACAGAGCAGCAAGTGTGTGACCATCCCCCGATCTCTGGACGGGCGACTGCAGGTGTCGCACCGCAAGGGGCTGCCCCACGTCATCTACTGCCGCGTGTGGCGCTGGCCCGATCTCCAGAGCCACCACGAACTAAAGCCGCTGGAGATATGTGAATACCCGTTCAGTGCCAAACAGAAGGAGGTCTGCATCAACCCTTACCACTACAAGAGGGTCGAGAGTCCAGGTATGTATTGTTTCTTTGATTGTATATTTCTTTAATTTTTTATATATTTTTTTTATTATTCATTCATCCATCCATCCATCCATCCATCCATCCAACCAACCAACCAACCAACCAACCAACCAACCAACCAACATCCATTATTTATTTGTTTGTTTGTTTGTTTGTTTGTTTGTTTATTTATTGCAGAGATTTAAACAAACATCTTCTACAAATAAGTATGTTCGAATTTATGGTGACAACAGCAGGTTAACGTCACACAGTGACAAAAGAGTATGACGAGCATTTATGTATTTATTGTCGTATATCGGTGAAAGATTTCCACTGCAACATAAAACAATAACATACTCGCTATTTATTTATTTTAAAAGTATTATAAACATATGGTATTTACAACCATGTAGGATGTATCTAGACAAAACCTTCACCTGCATACCAATAGCCTGTTGAACATGGGCCATGGACAAAAGGTTTTCTCATTTATCGTTTTTATTCCAAGAAAAACACATTTCCAAATCAATTTACCATCATACATGCTGTTTACATACTAATATTGAAACAACAACAAAAAAATAATTTATTTATAATTTTGAGATGATTTTCCAAAATCATTAGGCCCATTAGGGAACAATTTGCTCACTAATCATAAACCAGAGTTACCGTACTCCGTAATTTCAAACTATAGAATCAATGGTCAAATGGCTCACGTGATCTTCGGGTTCATATTTATTATTAGTCCGCATTTCCATTTCCTTGCCCCCCATTCCCGAATTCCTTGCCACTGAGCTATCATAACGCTATGAGACTCGTACCTCACAGAGTTATCATAAAACTATGAGACTCGTACCTCACAGAGCTATCATAATGCTTTGAGATTCGTAACTCACAGATTCGTAACTCACAGAGATTCGTAACTCACAGATTCGTAACTCACAGATTCGTAACTCACAGAGACTCGTAACTCACAGTCTCGTAACTCACAGAGTTATCATAAAACTATGAGCCTCGTACCTCACAGAGCTATCATAATGCTATGAGACTCATAACTCACTGAGCTATCATAATGCTATGAGACTCGTAACTCACTGAGCTATCATAATGCTATGAGACGTACCTCACAGAGTTATCATAATGCTATGAGACATACCTCACAGAGTTATCGTAAAGCTATGAGATTCGTAACTCACAGAGCTATCATAATGCTTTGAGATTCGTAACTCACAGAGACTCGTAACTCACAGAGCTATCATAATGCTATGAGGCTCGTAACTCACAGAGATATCCTAATGCTATGAGACTCGTAACTCACAGAGCTATCATAATGCTATAAGACTCGTAACTCACAGAGCTATCATAATGCTATGAGACTCGTAACCCACAGAGCTATCATAATGCTATGAGACTCGTAACTCACAGAGCTATCATAATGCTATGAGACTCGCAACTCACAGAGCTATCATAATGCTATGAGACTCGTAATTGAGTTGTTTATACGACTCCTGTAGCACTACAGTTGTTCTGTGTAGAGGGGCCTGAACTTTATTTGGTACATATTTATGATTTAAGTTTTATAATAGTTTGGTCAATTTTAGTGGTGGTTGTAGAGTTCCTCGCTTAACTCGTGACGTGTTCTTGCACTGACTTGAAGATGATATGATTACATTATTTCCAAAGAATGAAAGAGAATTGTTAATGAACAAGCTGGATAGAGTGATAGTCCCTCAAGGAGTTGATGACTAATGCCCAAGTCATCAGGTTATTTGAGCACATAAAATGAAGGGTCTCAGAAGGGTAAAGTCAACACTGCTTGTTTGCTCTGTGTCCAATAAACAATGGTAATATACAGATCCATATCAATCGTACTGCTTGACTTTTATTGCTGTTCAAATATTACAATATATCAGTAACAGTACAAGTGGATTTTGAGGGCTTCTGTTCCAATAAGTGGTTTTCGAAACTCACTATTAAATTAATACACTATGAAAGGTAAATTTACATTTGTCAATAGGAAATGAAAAACAAATCTGAATATTTTTTATGTTTTTGTGCATTCTCCATAATTGATATAAAATTTAAAGCATAATCTGGTAATTGCGATTGAAATCTAAATGTATGCATCTAGGTCAAATTTAACAGATTAGTTTGCATTTCAATTAATTTTACTGTTATATTTTAGTAATACCTACAGAATCCAAACTTAAAGTAACAATACATTTTTTAAAAATTGTTTAGTCATTTTGGTGCACTGGATATCATATTTGACAATAAAATGATTGATGACATATATATGTGAAAACATGACCACAAACTGATTTAAGTGTAGTGAGCAGGTGCTCATCCATAACACTCCATGCCCTCACTATAAAGCAAATTTCATTCCATTAATTTATAATTTATTAATACCAACAAATTTACCTTTTTGGCAATGTTCCTTTCAAAATAGAAACGTGAAAACCCAAACATTTACATGCTAATCCTTGAAGTTTTACGAGTTTGAACATTTTCGAGACGTGTTATAGATGATGCAGTTTATGCATACATGCATCCCTGTCGTGCACACCACACAATTAGCAGTGTGTTGCAACCACCTGATGTTCGTTATTTTTCTGCAGTTTATTGTTGTTGAGTCATGTGCTGCTACAGTGTGGTCGACCCCTGAGATGGAGGGAGGGAGGGGAGAGGGAAGACAGTGCAGTGTAGTCTGCATATTTAGTCTGCAAGCTTAGTCTGCATGGCAGAACCCATGTCAGCGGGTACATTAACAGCTGACTGTGACAGTCCAGGGATGGGGGGGGAGTGGAGGGGTCCTGGTTTGATTTCAGCGTAGTCCTCGAAAGGATTTAAATACCATCCACAGTTTGTAATGCATCTGTTATGTTGGTTCTAGGTCGACGGATCTTTGCGAGGCTAAAGAGGCTAGACCAGTTTTCTTAGTGTTCATGTCATGGAATTGATTTGCAAATCGTAATATTGAAGATCTTCCGGAAAGGTTGAATGTAACTGGGTATACGACTAGTTGTTTTCAGTGTCGTGCAAAGTTTAATCGCTGGGTCATTGAAATGATGAATAGTTGATGTAAAAAGGCTTTTTTATTTTGTCAGTAATGTGGAGAAAATGGTTCTACCTTGTGACACCCATTTATTGAGGTGTTAAATACATACAAATGTAAAGTAGTACAAATCCTACCTCTAGCTGCAGTTTATAGTTTAAGTTGGGAAGTGAGTCCATTAGACATTCGATTGGACTTCAAAATAGTTCACCGACATCTGATTAATTGGTCACTATGGGTAAAAAATATGTTGAGCCTTTAGATCTTGAAGTTAACAGTCTCCCAATGTGTCCACACAATCCAGAATTAACTATCTTGGTTTTTGTTAGATACTAGATATGTTATAACATCACAATTTAATTAGATTTCATTGGAGAAATTATCCTCATGACATTTGATGAAGTCTGCTATTTCCCAATCAAATCATAGATGCCTGGCAATGGTATCTTGAAGGATGTTGAGTCTTTGGGGGGAAAAAGAAAAAAGTCCACAATGCAGACTGCTACCAATCAATATTGTACTGCGACATGGACATGGAATTGAAATTGTACAGCCACAAGGACATGGAATCAAAATTGTACAGCGATATGGACATGGAATCGATATTGTACAGCGATATGGACATGGAATCGATATTGTACAGCGACAGGGACATGGAATCAAAATTGTACAGCCACAGGGACATGGAATATGGAATTGGATGCTTGTGACACTTTTGTATCATTGGTTATATCTCAGTTAATGTATGTCATTCACCTCAGATATTGCAAATTATCATCATAGTAAACTGTCCAATGAAACTAGTTAGGTTCCGAGGAGAAGCAGAATCTACCCAGATTAAGTTTCAGTTGATTTAATTTGTCAGTTTACACATCTCAATTTAGTTTCAATTGATTTAATTTATCAGTCCACATTGCTTAAATGCATTATCTTTCCACTCAATTATCTACTGACTGTTCAATGTGTAACCTTAGTACAACGGTCCTAAGACTTGAATTTTTGAGAAGAGGATCTGTTACTATTATTAGTAACCATGACAATAGTTTCATGAAAAGCTATCGAATAATGAGAGGCGTGATGTGAAACTCAGATACGTGTGCTGGATGTATCATGTGTTCTCGATGACTAACACATTCCTAGGGCTGGGTCACTGTGATTGAATAAATTACATTCATATTGATTTTATACTGTTATAATTAAATAATTGAAAAAGGTTGTCTTGGATACCATTTGTAAACTGGCTCAAGATTTTAGCTGGGTTATATTTTGGGCAGAGGTTGAAGTTATTGAATACTTTTAAGTCTCTCAAATACTGTGAGCTCATGGACTTTATCTTTTATTAATGGCATTGTGAAGTATTGGAAATATCTTAAATTGTGTTCATTCAAATCAGCTGTCAATGTTATGTCTGATGTCTTTCCTGTTCAGCTGGTCTACCATTTATATTAATTTGTCACATTATTTAAGACCAATCTTTAGTTATATTGTAATAAAACATTATGTTCGTTGTGTATAGGTGAAATATTCCCACTATCACTTAAAGTACTACTTCATTCATTCATACTAAGCATTTTGTCCTTACGATCACCCTCAATATTCAAGCGAAAGAGCAACCAAAATAAATTATTACATCCCCAAGGCACAGTTGGGTGGTAGCTCAATGCTAGAACATTTGGACTTCAGAGCCAAAGGTCCTTGGTTCAAATCCCGTCCTGGGAGCCTGGCACTATTGTTGGTGGAAGTTGCCTTTCTGACGCAATCATGATAGGATGCACTGTCTGTAGAGTGGCAATGCAGTTATCATCCTTGCTCTCGTCAGTACCAGCTGGTGCTTGCAGGTTTACTGCAACATTCAGTGCTGTGGATGTTGCAGGTTTCCTCCTGCCCAAGCCTGAAACGCAGGGATGGGTATTGTTTCAAGAAGCTCTCGTATCCACAAAGACCACGTCACTCTCATAGTGTTCGATGTACAAGATGGATACGAGAGATCCATGAAGTGAATATGTTCAAAAATATGTTATTCTAGAGCCCCAACTCTCGTAGTGATCGATGTACAAATAGATACGAAAGCTTCATTAATCCATACCTCGGTGTTTTGACCGTGTTCTTGGGGTATTTATCTAATTGTTTGATTGCGTGTTAATACCAGCGTATCTCCCACTCTTGGCCATTCATCTGGTCTCGGGGAACAAAGGCAAGGCTTCTGAACCTGACCAGAGGATCCACTGGACAGACTGGGTCAACAGCGTAATTGCCGTAAGAACACTGTCTCTGCCAGAACCCAGGCTTTCTTCTGGACAGGAATCTACTAAATCATGGGTTCCGAAATAGGGTCTTGTTAGAAATTTCAAAAGATCTCGAATTAATCCATACACTCCTTGGCATTGTGCTGTATATAGTGGATATGTATATATATCTAAAGATAATTGACTTTCATGTCTGTTTATATCCATGATCTATTTGTGCCACGTCTGTTTGATCTACTGTATTGTTTTGCTGTGATGTGGGTAGATGTTGATGAATGTTAAATTTTCAATATATTATAGAAACAGTTGTGTACCTTCACAGGTTCACATATGTTATCAACAAGACCAATCACACCCGTTCATATTTTGAATGAAATTGTAATGGTTAATACTATTTTGTGGCTCTACTTAATTTTACTACCTATTGATCCCAATAAATTATTATTTTTGTATGTACAAGTTAATAAGGAAAATAATTAAATTATTTGATTAAGAAGCAATAGAAAATAATAGATATCAGGATAGGTGTTTATTAAAACGGGTTTTATTAAAGAATTAATACTAACATTGTGATTCACCTATTTTTTATTAGTTGTTAATGACGATATTCAGATTTAATATTTTGCAATAAATTCTATCGGACCGTTGCATGGGCTTGCTGCTCAGTATATAATGCAAGTCTCTGTAACCAGGGTAACAAGTATGAGTGTCCTAATTTCTCAGGAAATGGACGAAGTAGAGTACCAGGGTACTGGAGTGACCATCGGACATCTCAATGAGGATATGATTGATGCCCTTATCCAGCTTGCCTCGTTGATTGGTTGAATTTTCCGAGACTTCCTCCTCGGGATTATGTGTACAGATTCCATATTACAGAGTGATATGTGAGGCCAAATTTAGGTAAAGACTCTAGACACGAAGAGGACAATTGGACACCAGGCCTATGTTTCACGACAGGGTCGTACTGCAGCCCTTGCCTAAATCAGGGTGTATGCCATGGATATAACATAAGCTTCTAATTAGGCACTGACTACCGGTACGACCCTTTCCTGAATGGCAGACCAGGATTAGATGATATTAGTCGACAACCTTTTGTATTTGTAGAGATTATTAATGTTATATTTCCAGAAGAAGATTGAATATAATACTATCTGAATGTATGTGGGGAAATAATCTAATGTTTTATTATTGTTTATTCTATTATCTTGTTCACATATTTACTAAATGACTACCTTACCTACATACAACATGAAATTGGAAACCATTAGTCAGTTTAGATGCGAGGTGTTATCATGATTCAGAATGCACATAATGTTATCACTATGTTTTAACTTAACCAAAAAAATATCTTAGTAAAATGTAAAAATTTATTAGACATAACCATGTCAAATGTGGCCTTCAGCGAAAATTTCATACAGCACCATTTGTAGCTGTGGGCCGAGGGAATTACTTTGATGACAATTAAGGTATGATGTATTGATGGGATCAAAGGGCAGTATTGCAAGGGACCAATGCATACATGTCTGTCTGGCACCATCATCGACTTGATAGCCTATATACTCCTGAGCATGGAGGTAAACACATACTCATTACACTGCACTCATTAGGCAAGGCTCTGTGGGCCCTGTGTGCCAACACAGTGAGGAGCTTGTATTAGAGATGATTTACAGGTAGTAACTAGACTTTTGATAATGTGGGTCATTTGGGAGGTCGTGAAGAGTGATTTGGGGAATTGGCGTAGGTAAAAAACTAGGAAGAGTAGTGACAATGCTGTAGTGCTAGTTAGTTGGTTGGTAGGGGAGGGCAATAGCGCAATGGTAGACAGGCACAAAGCTGCCTATACGCAGATATGCGGACGCATCCACATTATTTTCCTAGCTAACTTTAAGCAAAACATAAACATAGTACAGGTACCACACTGGCGAATCAACATTAAAATACCACGCTATGCACCTGGTAGAACGTTGGAATTTGGAGCCAAAGGTCAAAAGACCAGGGCTGTATTCAGGCTGCACTACTTTTCAGTACACTACACTACTATTCTACAAATGTAGTAGTTGTCAGAATGGGATAGAAGCAAATTATAGCCAAATTGGTTCCTGCACGAGAGTCCAAGCTAGTGGATGTACCACTGTAGCACTTCGTAGTGAAATGTAGTGCAGCCTGAACCAGACCTGGAGGCTGTTCTATGACCTATGACCTGTGTAGCAGTGCATGATCACTGGCCTGAATTGTTGTCAGAACCTGAGAGTTCTTGTTACCTATATTTGCAGTTACATCAAACCTGACTTTGAAATATGTTTTGTTGTTTAAAACTGCAAAAACTGTAACTATTGTCAGCGATGTTTAGTTGTTGTGTGAATGTTAACAAAAACAACATAAAGATGCACGACAATTATAGTTCTTAATATTCTTACTGTAAGAGAAGTTTGAGAAAACCCTAATTAGTGAAAATTACTGTATTCGTGTTTTTAATAGGTTTGCAATGAGACGTGTGCTTATGAATGATACGATGTGTATTGTGATGATGGACTACAATATGATCCACGATACAATTCATCATGATTTACTGCATGGAATCTTGACATCTCGATTATGTCCTTTGGTACACGTCCAAACAATCATAGCCATAAACAGTGTTTGAAAAATGTCGGTCCATTAGTCCCAGACCAACAGAATGACTAAGGGACTGGGAGTTTTATTTTATTGCCGGTCCTTAGGGCCAGGAGCCTTTCTGACCAGCATAATAACCTTATTAGGGGAGTTCTGTTGAAGGACCAGGATATCCTTTCATGAAGCTCTCTTATCCACAAAGAGACCATAGCGCTCTCTTTGCTAATACACTGCAAAGAGAGCACTATGGTCTCTTAGCAGGTTAGAGAGCTTTGTGAAAGGATACCCAGGAGTTGTCAAAGCTGCTGATAATTTTGAGATTTTGTGAACACTGGCCATATATATGTATTAAAATACAGTTGCTCCGCTTTAGCATCGGAAATCTGTCCATTACCTCTCAGTAATGGAGAGTTGTGCGACTCATTATTAGAATATAGCATAGGAAGTCTGTAGTATTGTATTGTAGAGTCGTGTGAGTTTTCGACTTGTATTTTTCAAACATTACTTCCACATCATTTAAAATCTTGACATTAGTCAGGATCGAACTCACTCTTTCTGATTGTGAATCCTATGCTCTACCGCCTGAGCAATGCAGGCTATGAGAAAGCACACATTCACCTAGTCTCTTGAAACAGTGAGAAGCACCCACTGCACGTGCTCCACGATGTGTTCATGCAAATGCAGACTGCGCATACAGAGATCAGTCATCGCACAAGGTACATGTGAACAAAATGGCATTGAGAATTGAGGCCCCCCTATGAGATGCCGACAATTTCCAATATTCACTTTGGAAAACTATTTATTTTAGTTGTTTTTGGTCGCTATGGATACAACTAACGATGAATGCAATATTGTTAAATATATTTTAATTCACTGTATTTTAAGTCGCAGAAAGGCCTCGTATTTGTCCATTACTGATAAGTAATGGGACTCGGGGCCTACAGCCCTTCGTCTCCATTACCTCTTAGTAATGGCCAGATACTCGGCCTTTCTCCTATACTTAATTTCCTTGTTGTGTTTGTATTCTGTATTCATGCAGTGTATTCACACACTTAATACTACTTCCTGTTTCAGTGTTGCCGCCGGTACTAGTACCACGATACAGTGAGTTCCCTGCCCATGGCGCCCTGGCCCCCTTCCAGCAGGTGTCTGAGCCCTCAATGCCCCACAACGTCACCTACCCCTTCCAGCAGCAGCCCCAATCACCCCCCAGCTCGGGGCCAGGCAGCCCCTTCGGACTTCCAGGTAGGCTTCTCTTTTTCTCGCCCACCCCAAAGCCTCGGTAAGGTTGGTACATTGCAATGCTGATAAAGAGTAAACCATGTACAATGATGCGTCCAGTAGGTCTTCGTACATTGCAGTATTGGGCAGGTTGTAGTGCAATGGTAGAACATTGTACTTTGGGGCAAGTTCAAATTCCATCGCAAAAGTTACCTTTCAGATGCATCATGATAGGATTCGTTGTCTGTACCATGGCAATACAGTTATCATCCTTGGTCTGTCAGTACCAGCTGGTGCTCACAGGTTTCCTTCGTCATGTGTGTGTGAAAGATTCCTGCTGTGACGTAAAAACAATAATTCACTCGCTCACAGGTTTCCTGCAGCATTAAGCACTATGGTTGTTGTAGGTTTCTTCATACCTTAAACTGACAAGCCATGATGTAACTGAAAGAATCCTGAAAGGGGATCTAAACCCCAATTAAAAAAAAACAACACGTACACACAAAAGCCCCATTAGAAACAAGAAAGTAATTTTCTTTGTGTATTTGAATATTGTAATTTACAGTATAAGACGAACCAAATATGAACAATAATGTTTTGAAAATCAACCTAATTAAAAATATATATTTCTTGTAAAACAAACCAACTTAATTACAGTATTTTATTCATGGATGTTCATAATGCTGAAATGGAACATGGTTTTTGTATTGACTTAATGCTTTACATCGCTGGTGGAATATTTCGCTCATATGCGACGATGTAAAATGGATTTATTACTTTAATTTCTTGTTTAACACTTTCGCCTCTAATTTCAGCCGACACTCCCCCTCCTGCCTACCAGCCCTCCGACGACAGCAACCAGAACAACATCGGCATGAGCCAGGGCAGCAACCAGGGCCCACAAGCCATGGACACCACTATGGCCAACCCTCAAGGTGAGCACCTTACCCACAGTCAACCTTTTGAGGCATCCATGCAATATGCTACAATGTTCGTTACTGTCCTTTGCTCAGTATTCTCAGTGCAATAGTAGTAATAATGTGAATTTTATATTGTGCCAAATCCATTCTCGAAAGCTTGATCATGGAACTGCATTATTACCCCGGTAAACAGATCAATGTGCACTCATTTCACCTTGTCAACTCCATGGGAAGTATACAACCCAAGCTGGCAGTTAAGGCACTAGGTTTTACATTTACAATTCCATCTCTTCCTACTGGGTGGACTGGAGCAGTGTTGATCCAAGCACTTTGCTCAAGAGTACCACATGATGGCATGCACTAGGCTTGAACCCGGGACCTCCAGGTTACGAGACACTCACTTCCTCTATACCACCGCGTTCCACTTACAATAATGACCACCAAGTGAGCTTCACAACCCTCAACTGTATTTATTAATATCCCCCACCCCACACACACACACACACACAAGATAAAGAGCCAAGTGTGAAGCTAAAAATAACATTTACTCAGAATATTTCATGAATGACATTTTCTATCTCTGGATTATATATCTTGCACCATATTCTTTCACTGTAACCTGCCCTGCCAACAGTAGCATGTCAACAAATTACACGGTGTATTTTTTTCAAATCTCACAAGTTGCTCATCAGTGCATTGCATGATGGAATTAATCCAAGTTGCATAATCGTCAAGTATAGGTGAGACATTCCAGCTGTGACGTAAAACAATAATTCTCTCTCTCACTCACTCACTCACTCACTCACTCACTCACACACTCCAAGTAGCATACCTAAAACATAACTTCAATATTGTCAAATGTAAAAACATTATTACGATGCTATCAATCCTAAGAACACAATAATTACAAGATTATCAATAAATAACAAATTAAAATTTGGCATCTTTTTACTTTAACCAGCACATGATATATGATCATGTTTATCCCACAGCTAGACAAACATGTACACTTACGAAATCTTCAATCATTACGAAAATTAGTGTCTACACAATACTATTTTTCAATCACAAATTAAGTTGTTATTTTGGACCGAATTGGAGTTAAAAATGCAAAGTACATGTAACTATACATTTAAAAAAATAATAAAACATGAAAATATTAAAAACCAGTGGGATATGTGGAAAATGTAGCTGGTTCCCCAATATACTTGTATAGACACATCAAAAGTACATACTTTCATGTAAACATACGTTTCATCTGCAATAAGTAAACAAACCTGTGATTGTATCCCTTTAAAGAGCCCCGTCACCTGTGTTTGCCTTGTGTGAAATTGAACTTGAAACTTGCCAGATTTGATTATGTCTTGTTAAGGAGGCATGGTTATTTTTCTAGAAAATATTCAAAGATGCCACAGTCAATACCTGCAAGATTAAACCCACTTTCCAGATGGTGGAGTGATATGATAACCCTGATATAAATTGACCTTAACTTGCTGTCGATGAATAGATCCTTTGGTAAACAAGCAGGCAAAGAAAGGCTGCTGAATCCGTATTGACAGTTTCATATCTATACATTTGGAATGAATTACGATTGTTTTGACAATTTCGTATGAAGCCTGTGTACTTGAAGTTAGTTTAAGGAAAGAATTTGAACATGTTGAAATGTGCGAGGCATCACTCGTGTTTAATCTCCCCAGAGCATCAGTAAACAAACAATGAGCTCTGAAAGTGACATGTTTGCCTTGCCATGTGTGAGAGTTGAGTGCTTGGTGAAGTCTTGTCTGAATGGGTCCGAGGACAACATAGCACCCTGCCATACACACTCCTTGTACCTGGGTGCAGAGGAACCACACTGCTACGACACATCCAGCCCCCACTGTCTGCCATGATACATTGATCACCAGTCCTGTCATGACACATTGAGCCACACTGTCTTAGACAATACTACTGTCTGCCTTAACGCATTGAGCCCTACTGTCTGCCATGACACATTGAGCCCTACTGTCTGCCATGACACATTGAGTCCTACTGTCTGCCATGATACATTGAGTCCTACTGTCTGCCATGACACATTGAACCCTACTGTCTGCCATGACACATTGAACCCTACTGTCTGCCATGACACATACTGTCTTACCCAAAACTACTGTTTGCCATAATACAGTGAGCACCACCAGTCTGTCAAGAGACATTGAGCTACACTGTCTTACACCATTACTGATACATTGAGCACCACTATTTGCCATGACATTAAAACCTACAGTCTGCTATGACACATTATGCCCTGGGCCCTGTTCCTTTCAGCTGGTCGAAGTGTTCTCGGACAGACAGGTGACTTCGCTCCAGTACGCTGTACTGAGTGAAAGGAACGGCACGCACATGTCTTGCACAAGCAAAATGGCGGCAAAGAGTTGCCTTAGATGTGGTAAAGTCACTGTACTTTTCTGTGTGGTCTGCACCACCACGCAGAATGCAAGACTTTCCATTGACAAAATTGTCTGTCCGGAGTACTCTCAACACTTTGCACAGCTGAAAGGAATGGGGCCCTACTGTCTGCTATGACACATTGAGCACCACTGTGACAAACAACATTCAACCTACAGCTGGGTCTTTCAGTGCTCATCTTCTACTAAATGAATTTGTAATATGTTTGTCTTTAAGTGGGTGTATCATATTTGTTTACTTTTGCCACCCAAAACGAAGCGAAACACCTGTGTGAAGTAGGAAGGTGGTAGTTTTTAATAATAAATTAATCTGTTTATTAGTTTAAGCTAGTCGGGACTGACACATTTTCCACACTGGTACCAAGACTAATTTGTAGTTAAGTACAGTATTTGTTGTTTAGTACGGTAATCACAAATTATTTGGATTATGAAATTGATTATGCTATTTTGCAACTGAACTGAAAATTACCAATATTGTGTAGGTCTGTCTAATTAATACTAATAGTAATAGAATATAACTAATTAATAGTAATAGAATGTAACTAATTATTGATACATATTACTTGTATTATTTGTCAATTGATGATATACATGTACTTTGAAATTTTATTGTCTACGACCTCTGACCCTCCTGGCTCCAAGCTTCGCACATTGCATCCATTTTACATGCGCATCTATCACAGTTGATGTTTTGCCTCTGGTGCTGTTTATTCTTGGCAAACAAATTTGATATCTCTGTTTACTTAATGTGGCCTTTTGTTTTGAATTTTGTTTATATTTCATGTTAGATTTTCTTTCAGTCTGGTCCTGTTATATGTTGCGTAAATACATGCATGTTTGAATAATGATGTTTATCTCCTTGCAGTTATGTCTACTGCATGTTTGAATAATAATGTTTATATTTCACATGTACGTCTAGTTCTCACTGGCAGAGAGATGATGAGATGATTGTAATTTTAGAAAGTACTATTTATTAGTAAACTTGATGAGTGACAATGACATCAATTTATAATTCAAGATGATAAACCGTGTAAATTGAGGTTGGACTTGGCATATTATTGGTCATGATTTTGTCTGTGTGTGTTTGATTTGGGGTTTAAAGCCACTTTTATTGGTCATGATGGAAACAGTGTGTACATTATCATTGTGCAGTCAGGACTCGACAGTAAGGATGAGGACAGACAGTCTCATCAGGGTCAATTCCCATGATAGAATACCAGTGACACCTAATCAGAGATATATCATTAAATATCTGCTAATCAAGGTTGTGTTTAATTAAAATCAATACGGCATGGTTTGAAAACGGAACTATAGGCTTTGATGAAAGTAAACAACGAAAATATCTGTAGACCATATTTCGTGAACATTATTACACAGTTGCTAGAGAGACTTTTTTTTATAATTTTGTATGAAAATCTTTATCACGAGATAAAAAAAATTAAAAAAAATATGTGTAAGACATGAAAATATTGAAAGCCAGTGGGGCCTGCGGAAAATGTAGCTAGTTGCCCAATATACTTGTGTAGACAAGTCAAATGTACATACTTTCAGGTGAAATACATTTGAAAACAATATGATTATATGCCTTTAAACAACTGATACCTCAATACATTTGATCATGAAATATGTCAACAAACCATGATTGTATGCATTTACTTATCTTAGCTTATCTTAATTTATCATGGTGCCTAATATATATATTTTTTCTTCATGCTGTTTGTTATTTATCTTGGTACTTAGTGTCTTGTATTAAGTTGCTCGTCATTACCTGCCACTGTTGGTCACTTTCAGCCACGCTGCACCTTCCACCACGCCCCTGCACACGGCCCTCCAATCAACCCGCGTTGATAAGAAACGATCACGGCATAGGTGAGTGCAGCCGCACCATAATGTGGCACCATCAGTTTGGCCCACTTGTATGTATATGACAGGTCTGCAGATATTTCCAAGTTAGATACAAAATTATGTCCAGTAAAAGCATCAAAGTAAATATTGTGTTAGGCAAAATTGTCAAAACATTTTGACGAGGTATTCTATATATTCCTTCTACGACATAAAGCACTAATTCATTCATTGTATTATTTTACACGTAATTCACTTAGTTATTGTGATATTTGTAATAAGTTGTAATATATTAGGTACGTTCATGATTATTCCTGTATTTATTCACAAATCTTCAGCACCTTTTCCTATAAATAATGATTATTAAGCTACAGATGTTGCGGGTTTCCTCCTGCCTTAAACTGACAAGATGTGATATAAGTGAAAGAATCTTGAAAGGAGCTCTAAACCCCAATTAAAAATAAATAAATAGAAATTAAGAAAGAAATATGTATTAATTAATTAGTATAATAATTACATGAAATATTATAATGATGTACGACATACACTGCAAAAAAGTAATTCATTAATTCATTAATACAAATAATTATATGTAAAATAATAATAATAATTAAAAAATTCCAAGGACCCATTTGGCTCTTGCAGATCCAGAAACACTTAAAATAAGTTAAATACTGGTCGCAAAATGAAAAATTAGGTCGCCATGGCTCCCAAATTAGTCGATAAATTGAGCCTTACTGCAATAAATCATGTATGTTTTCATTAAAATAATTAAATATTAAAAACAAAATACAATAGTGTACACATTCGCGGCGATTAACGTAACGTATGCTTTCTGCTCAGATCTCCAGCCAGTGACTTACCAGGAGCCACAGTACTGGTGCTCCATCGTGTACTATGAGCTGAACAACCGGGTCGGGGAGGCCTTCCACGCATCGCGCTCCAGCATCGTCGTGGATGGCTTCACTGACCCCTCCAACAACGCCGACCGCTTCTGTCTTGGACTCCTGTCCAACGTGAACAGAAACTCCACGATTGAAAACACACGGAGACACATCGGGAAAGGTGAGTCCTGTTGCCATCGGTGATGAGTTGGTTACTATTGGTGACGAATCGGTAGCTGTTGGGGATCAGTTGGTTGTCATGGACAACGACTTAGTAAAAAGAGTTAGTACAAATCAACTTTTCCAAATGCAGCATTTCTGTGGCCAAATCTTGGTCATAGTTTCTAGATAGATAAAAAAAATACTTTAAAGTAGGAGATAATATTCATGTACTTGTGCATATACAATGCCTTTGCGGGATATTTTTTAGCATGAAAATGATTTACATAATGCCATTCTTTATTTGAGTAGTGATGTTACCTAATCTTCAAAGAAATGATTTTTGGTCATTGTGCTAAACACTTAAACCCTTGTTCATTTATTGAAAATCTCTCCCATAATTTGTATTTACTCTGGTTGACTCAACAAAACTGATCGTTCCAACATAATTGACAAACTACGTTAAGGACCGGTAGGTATGTTGTAGGGACACTTTCTACCAAATTTCGGATCAAACTTGAGGATCTGCAAGTTCTTGAGAGTACGTGGAGACTGTAGATGTTTGGAAATCCTTCATTGTTTAAATAATAGAAAGTTAATTTTATATGTCCAAAATAGCAACTGGCCCTTAATTAATTTTACTGAGTATATTTCAAAGCATGCCAATATTCAGTGTATCCATGATACAGTGCATCCGTGATATCACAGACTTCGGCGTACACATCTGTGAATTTTCTATCAATTTAAAGAAACCTGTCTTTCTTTTCAACAGGTGTGCACCTGTACTATGTGGGCGGAGAGGTTTTCGCAGAATGTCTGAGTGACAGCAGCATATTCGTTCAGAGCAGGAACTGCAACTACCACCACGGCTTCCACCCGACCACGGTCTGTAAGATCCCGCCTGGCTGTAGCCTGAAGATCTTCAACAACCAGGAGTTTGCCGCTCTCCTCAGTCAGTCCGTCAACCATGGCTTCGAGGCCGTTTACGAGCTGACCAAGATGTGCACGATCCGTATGAGCTTCGTGAAGGGGTGGGGAGCAGAGTACCACCGCCAGGACGTCACCAGCACCCCCTGCTGGATCGAGATACATTTGAACGGACCACTCCAATGGCTGGACAAGGTCCTCACTCAGATGGGGTCCCCTCACGCCCCCATATCATCAGTGTCGTGATGTGATCACTCACGAAGGAAAAAAAACACGTCTCATTGCATTTGTAGAGCATATGCATTCCACCAACTGACCCCTGACCTGCCCCCCGACACCCTCCCTGCTCCCATTTGAATGTCATAGCAGCTGGGGGAAAAAAACACAATGCGGCTAAACATTAGATATTATTTTCAGACTGATAACATTTTTCATCCACATTAAAAGAGCAATGTGATTGCAAAGTTTCATCCGATTCCCTTTCGATCTGTCCAAAGACTCCAAAACCAGACGGGAGGCAAGCCTAACACAACAAAGATGGACTTGAATACGACAGATCAAAGATGGTATTGTAACTCATTCACCATGTGGTTCATCGATTGAAGTGCTTTGTTTTGTGTAGAACGAACTTGAACAAGTCGATACATTTTTGCGTGTTCTTTCATAATGTTCACTACTACATCAAATGCTATTGTGCCGTACTGTATGTGTGTGTCATCTGCCAGTCAGTCTGGACATCTTTCTGCCATTATATTAAAGCAGAAACATGACGGATCTGTTGGCAAAAATGTGTAACGAATGTTGTGTGTTTATGTTGGTATTACTGCGACATAGACCCATATTTAGATGAAGGTACAATTATTCTTCAGTGCTTTGTAATCGCTTGGAGAAACTGTAGTTACTGACCCTTACTTCAGAGTAGATGACTACCGATAAAATATTATCCCTCTCCCTGCTGAATTAGGCACAGGCACTGCTCTTTAGGGCTTCCCCTGTTGCCGTCGGCATGCAGAGAGTCGATGATTTTGTGATGACAATCGTCGCAAATGGTGAAATATTCCCGCAGCGACGTTAAGCAGTAAATCAATTTCATGATGTCAACAGGTACTGTCCAGTAGTCAAGAGCAACAAAGGTCAGTAGCTTATTGAGTCGCCAGCCATTGGTCCATGGCTTACCCAAATAAACCAATCAACACCAACATGAACATTTTTTTACATGTCTGTGATTTCAATCGTCGCGTATGGGTGAAAGATTCCTGTTGCAACATAAATTAATAAATCACTCGCAGCGATTTCCATGAAATCAATAAACGGGTAATATAGAAGGGCCTGGAACAAAATAAGAAGTCGATGTTTCAAACGTCATGAAATGAAGAGTTATCTCCCTTTAAAACCTGCATATCGTGTTCAGCATGTTCATGTCATGTCGTGATGATCAAATGAAATGATAATCAAATACCATTTTAGATTTTGTACCAGTTTATATATTAATGTATTGTTGTAAAACATTACTTCTGAGCAGTGCCAATAATACTGAATAATTGTCCATACAGATATATATATATATGTATATGATATTGATATGAAATATAGTTTGGCATGAAATGCATTGACACATGTTTGGTAGATTATCTCGGTAAATACTTTATGGATTAACAAACAAACAAACAAACAAACAAAAAGCTTCAATTTCTTACTGTTATTTCTGTTTGTATGATCTAACCAAAATTCATAAAATGAAATAATATGCACTGTTAGTAATAAAATCTGTTTATATATCTATCACTAAATATTTTTAGTATTATTTTATGCAGAGGGGCGATGTATTAAGGACAGGACAGGCTAAAAGGCTCAATTTGCATGTGCCGATGTATTTCTTCATACACCCACACGTACAAATTGAGCCTTTTATCCCATTCCGCATTTCAGAACTGGAACATAATACTTAAAATAAGAAATTGAAAGTTTTGTCGTAATTTCACAAAGTACTTACTAAGATAATCTACTAAGTTGAGGTGTCATTGCACTTCATGCCAAACTATAGTATGATGTAGGTCTTGTTTTATGGATGTATCATGCATATGGAAGTCAAAAGGGTATATATAGTAAACATGGCCATCTACTTTAATAGCCCGTGTTGTCTGTTGGTTACATGTTGCACAAACTAAATTGTCTTCCAGTCGAGACACAAACCTCTGACGTGCGATGTAAGTATTAGTAATGATATTACCAATGTTAATTCAAAGCAATAATAATGTATTACCCCGGTAATATGAAGTTCGATCTGGCTTTTATTCCGACACCCGAGCATTTTAATAAATGATAACCATCCTTTTGAATTATGTGCAGATAATATTTTAGTATGTTCACTATTTGCTGTAGTGGTACAAATCTTCATTTATGATATATTATTTAATTGGCAATAATGATACATTTTCAGTGTTTGTCTTCCATATCACCAGATCTATTTATGAGTATGTTTTTTTTGTTTACATACAATATATTATATATATCTATACCTAATGAATCTGCTTTTTTTGTCCAGAAATACCCAATGATTTTACTTTTTACATGTTCAAACTGAATGCCTCTGCTGCTATGTGCTGCTATTTGCCAAGCACTTGACTGAAGGCACATTTCTAATAATTATTTTATTACTGTTCAGCTTATAAATTGACATTACATTATTAAAATGTGCTTTCAATTTGTTGGGATTAAATTCTGCATAAAACAGTGCTTCCTTTATCACTGCGGGTCATTTTTTATTACTATTGCAGATCGTAACTTCAAATTTTCACGTTTCTGTATTCTGATTTCCTCAAAATCAGCATATTATCTTTTTTTTCAAGGAGGAAATAACAACTTCTTAATCTTGCATGTTCGAAGTCAAGGATGTTGACAGATCTAAATATTATTATTAAAGTTTTGTCCACATCTTGAGTTATTAACAGATTGACATTTGACATGTGTATAAATAAAATTTTCAAAAAACTATTTGTGTGGATTATTTCTTTTTGGCCAGACTGCTTGAAATTGGGAGCTCAGTAAAATTGTATGGACTGACACAAATTCCTAATAATCATCTTTCAACAATTTTCTATTTTCTACAAATGATCAGTTACCTTATCTTCTCAAATGCGATTATTTACGTTCCGACTTCCAACATGACCATTGTTACTTGAGAACCTCACTTATTGTGGCACACATTATGGATGGTTTCACTTGGAACAGTCACATTAAATAGTAGTCTCGACTCATTATGTCCAGATAGACCACGGAAGGGTCCAGATAGATCCAGATATACCACGGAAGGGGCCAGATAGATCCAGATAGACCACGGAAGGGGCCAGGTTGTTCAGTGACAGGTGAAAACTTTGCCCTCTTGCTCCTTCACTTGTCAAACAACAATTTGGTCCCTCTACTATTTAAAAAAAATGTTATTCCATATTTGAAGCACATGAGCTGTCTGGTTCAATATATTTGCAGATGTGTATTTTCAAAAGTTCGTCACAAATGGGTGAAATATTCCCACAGCGACGTTAAACTCCATAATCGCTCACTCAAAAGTTGGGGTTCCAAACTTTAATATCTCACTTATAATATTAGTGAGTAAATTGCTATAGGGTTTACATCAAACTATTTCTCTGTCCTGAACATGAAAATATATCACAATGTATTATTACTATATTTTTTTAATTGTCTTTCATGGCTACGTAATTTGGATTACTATTAATCTGAACTAATTAATGGAAGTTCATCAGGATCTATTATGGAATCATTGCTATGCTTCAACAGTCAGCAACACAACGTGCATCAAAACTTGCAAAATGTCTACCTACCAGCATCCTTAACACAAACAAGCAAGATTTGAAGGTTCTTGAAACAATTTTTTTTCAAAATGATCACATTGCTGAAAATCGTTGCATGTGCCATTGATAATTCATTTACATGCCAATTATTTTATATTCACACCAATGTTGCCCTTTTTGGGGGCTTCCCAATCTTGAAAATGTTCATGTGTTTTAATTCAAAACCGAGGATAAAAATGTACAACCAAAAAATAAACATACAAGTGCATGTCATCTGTTGACCAAATGTTCTACCTCGTTACAACCTCAAGTTATAGTTTTAAAGCTTTTGTTTGCTTCCATTATCAAATATAATTATGAATATGTGTATATATTTTGTACAGTACTAGTATACCGTATAACTTTTATATAGAGTCGACGTCCCTAAAACCGTACACTTTTGGACATGAATAGATCGTCCATCCTCAAACTACAACCAGCTTATAATGGCTGCATATCATCTGAAAGGTTATCTAATCGGCTATTCAGAAATGTAAACCATGGTCTACTACCAACAACCAATCATGTTCAAATCTGTTGTTAAAGTTGGTAACCATGACGGTTCTAATACCGTACAGTATTTGTTTCTAATTTCTAATTTTATATTTAAGTATTTGTTCAAACTGAGATTTGTTTTCAAGTTGATTAACAAAATACTTTTTCAATGTTAAACTTCATCTTCATACGCAAGTTACCTCTGTACATATGGAAACGTTCAAGATCCGAATAAAGAATGAAGAGTTGATGTCGAGTCACCCTGACCCGGCTAACTTCCATATTTTTATTGATTTGTATGAGCAACATTCTAAAAATAAATATATAATCGTGCTATGTGTGATAGTACATAGACTGGCGGGCGGGTGGTAGTGCAGTGGTAGAACTTTTGACTTCAGAGCCAATGGTTCCAGGTTCAAATCCCGCCCGGCATCAACGTTTGCAAAAGTTGCCTTTGTGATGCGATATTGATAGGATGCGCTGTCTGTAGAGTGGCAATGCAGTTATCATCCTTGCTCTTGTCAGTACCAGCTGGTGCTTGCAGGTTTACTGCAACATTCAGTGCTATGGATGTTGTGGGTTTCCTCCTACCCTAAACTAACAAGCCATGATATAAGTGAAAGAATCTTGAAAGCGGTTCTAAACCCCAATTTAAAAAAAACATAAACTGGTATTTTGAGTTATTTTTAATGAGAGAAATTATGAAAAATATATTTTTTCAGGATTTGTTTTACTTCTAATACTGATTACTTTGTTTTTCATTAATAACAAAATATTTATGTATGAATGTATACCTAATGTCGTAATAATTATAAACATCTATTTTCGATATATACGTTTAGATTTGTTTAAAGAAAGATCGCATATAATAATGCATCTCAACTTGCAAATATGCCTTTGGAATTTGAGTGGGTGATATTGTTACCTGCCAAGATCAGCATAAATTGTTCAAAGGCACATGGTTCCAAATTTCAATCAATCATATTAAAACTTTCACGCACATGCAAACTCTTAAATAGCCTGGATGAATGGAGCCAGCACTTTACTTCACGGAGATCATTTTAACAAACTGAGAAAACGAACATCTTGGAAGTGCATGGTATTGGAGGCCCTGACTATATTATTACATCGTCGTGCATGGGTGAAAGATTCATGCAGCAACATTAAACAATAAATCGCCCCCTATGTATTGTATTACTACCAAAGCATTTAAACAGGGAAATCATATTTTTAAACATTGTTTGATCAATACTTAAGAGTTGACAAAAACATAAGTTTCCATAATATGGATCAATTAATTAAATAAGTACTTTCCTTGCTGTACTAATTTTATGCACTGCTATGTAAATTATATATATGGGATACGCCTAAGAGAAAGGGTTAACCTTAACCGTGTACTATGATTATCAGAAGATTACTTAGTGTGAAACTTATTTCTATTTTAAAACATCAACATTGATTTAAAAAATAAATGATATTTATGTTTAAATATAGAAGTTTGGGGGCTTTGAATAAGGTAATACTGTATGATATTTCATGGGCCCTATCAACTGAGCTATCCTATCCTTACAATTGATTTTAAACCTACTGCAAGTCCTTGCATAAGATAGGAAAGAAACATGAAACATGGTTTTACCTATAAAACCTGTCAAACTATGGTAATGCGAAACATTCAATCACATACCGTATGTACAGACTTCTCTTCATGCAATGAATATCACTAGCCCCTGTACTGGATTACTGTAATCAATCATTGCTCCTTAAATAGGGCACGATTTGTAGTAAAATACACTTTGCAATTTATATCATTATTATCTTTGACATTTTGCTTTAGATCTGTGGAATTGTTTTGACCAATCCTATCCATGATTATGATGCCATTTACTGTCCTCCATCAGGGCAGCTTACTTAGACGGTAATACTTGTACTGTATTTAAATTATGACATACATAAGCGGCAAAGAAATACTAACACAAATGCAACTAGGAAATATATAAGTAAAATAGGAAATTATTACCATTGTGTAAAAAAAGAATAATCCAACTGTAAAAAGGTACTGCAGCTTGAATATCCAAATGTATCTCAATTGACATTTTCACTGCCAAATTTAATTTAATTGCATGTTAATAGAGATATTTGTAGAATAAATGAGTAATTTAAGAATAATTGTTTTTGGTTGTTTTTCTAAAACAAGTGTGTGTGTGTGTGTGTGGGGGGGGGGGGGGGTGGGGGACATTGTTGGTG
>JAUTBT010011171.1:0-24077 GCA_032361225.1 Lepetodrilus schrolli
AATATCTTTCAATTAAATGCATATTGACTCACACTTTGCACACACACACACACACACACACACACACACACACACACACACACCACACACACACACACACACCACCCACACACACCCACACACACACACACACACACACACACACACGCACACACACATTTCTGATCTTCAAGTAAAGGCTACATATTGGTCCAGCCGAAACTGAATACGAATTAAAGTATTGATAACTAGTGATACATGGGGAATACATGAAAGTAGTTCCGCTAAATACAACACTAACACTAACATGTAGGCAAATCAAATACATAATGTGTTGAGGTAAAATTCCACCAGACCATTAAAATAGGTCAGTTTCATGCTGTGATTGTATGCGTTTAATATACGTTGCTGTATTGCAAGCATATCGTTTGTTAAAGTGTGCGTTCATGGCCACCAAGATAATAAGAAATTTATGTTCTGAGTCCGAGGTTTTCATTCATAAACGTGGCATAGTTGGTTCATTGTAAAGATTCAATTTGAAATTATATGTGAGCCGCAGCTGACGACGAGCAAATAATAGATATCCAGTGGCGAGAAAATGAATATAGGATGGCGAATAAGGCCCACCGTACAATTGGTATGTAAATAGCGTACGACTGAAAAGCTTGGAATACCTTCTCCCTATGTGTACATATAATACATGTATGGTGGAGTACATTGCACGATGAACATAAGCACTTCGCGACCTTTGAAGTATTTTCGAATTCTTTACTTTTATATCTTTGAGTTGAAATGTCTCTTGAATTTGATATGCAATCTATTTCATCTCGAAATATGTCGATATTAGCCAGGTTATGATAGGTTATGCATGCATAACATCTTTAGAATGTGTTAACACTATGAACATAGGCTATAATATTTATGAGGGCACAATATGTCGTAATGGAAATGGATGTTGTTCTGATATTATTATATAGTAGCCTATACAATTGATAACGAGTCTGGGGCCTTATATATGCACCGAAATGAAGTTTTTATTTTACTAATTCCAAATATGGAGTAGGGCCTAGATGCCATCTTATTTTCAATATTGATGTGGCTAAAGTGGTAAGATCGCTTTTGCATAGGTCAACGGTCACTAACGGGGTTATTATACATTTTGATATAGGCTACTTATCTTTCTCCATTCTTGTTGCAAATTGTTCGTAGAATTTCAGTAGGCCCTACCTTTGTGGAATGAAAAATATGAGTGGATCACCATGTGAGGCAGATGACGATCTTTCCCCGCAAGGATGATTCTTTTCGTGATGTTTTACTTATCTACAAATATGTTTTTTCCTAAATTTCACCTACTCTATGATCTATGAACTCGTGACCACAAGAAGAAGAATATACAGCCCACTGCATGACGATCAGTGACATGTTAGAAGCAGGTAGCCTACAACACTTAAGAAGTGATCACATAGTTATGATCTGTTAAAGAAGGATGAAGTTATCCAGTGGCGTGATGTACGCACTCGGTCAGAATTGTCACCTAGAACACTGTGATCCAATCTACTTCGTCACCATTGATGATACCCCACGTCTTGGCTCTGCCGACAGCTCACAAGCAAACTACTATTCAGGGTCACAGGGTGTCGACTATATTACAGCATAAAATGATTCTTTAAGATTAATGTACATGATTTGTTAGGTTACTATAACGGATTCGTTGCGAGTCGCAGTGCTGATAGGACTAAATGCACAAAAATTGTATTTTTGCTTGTTATTTGGTCACAAAATCAACATGATAATATGATTATATATTATTTCAATCCATACAGCACATTCAGATCACAATGAAATTACCTAAGATTTCTTTAAAATTGAATAATAATAATAATAATGTCTTTCTTCAAATATGTTAGTGTTATAGTGATATGTATGTACTTTGTATCTCTTCACAGTGCATTAAGTTACACAATTCGATTAGTTCATAGTAAGTAAAGCCCATATTGTATAGTTTAGTATTGATTTTTCAATATGTTTCAAGAGTAACGGATTCTTTAAGATAGGTAACGGATTCTTTAAGATGGGTAACTGATTTGTTTAGATTGGTAACGGATTAGTTAAGATAGGTAACTGATTTGTTAATACGGGTAACGGATTTGTTAAGATGGGTAACGGATTAGTTAAGATCTATTTTCTGGGTATAACGGATTTGCTCTGACTTTTTCATCATATTTTAAGGATTATGCCAAACATAGGAAGTACCAATACTGCTTGCTGACTTCTCAAACGATGATTTCGCCCTTTAGCACTGCGCCAAGGAACATCGTCAGAACATGTCCTTCAATATTGAATGTCCGCTAATGTATGCAGCCTGCATACATTAGCGGACATTCAATATTGAAGGACATCTAGCAGTCCATGTACCATATAAATCTTGTTCTACCAACATTATTTTTTTCATGGTATTTGGTTACATTGAGGTAACTGTTGAGAACGTACACTGGAGATTACATGCATGCATAAACAGTAACATAAATTTACCTTTTCATATTTATCCATACTCTAGTCTCCAATAACTTATATTGTTTTATAATTTTACAGCAAACCAAGGTCATTATAGGCCACCTGAACGCACATATCATCACATGATTATATCGACTACTTACTTTAAAGAACAGTAACGAAGTGAAAATTCTAGACTGTTAGAAACATAGAAGCAGAGAATGTCATAGTGAGATGCAAAGAACAGAATGACTTAAACTTGTTAATTTTAACTATACGTGTACGTGGTGTTAACTAATTCAGGTATTATTGTTAATTTTAATACTACCTAATTTTGTTGATTTTGCAATCATGGAATCATTTTAAAATGTTCATTAACCTGTTATATTCCGTACATGGATTTCAGCGAATGTGACGAATGTCATGTTATGAACGTGTTCTGTGACAATTGTGCCATGTGTTCAATTAGACAATAAGCTAGTACCCTTACAAGTTTGAATATCGTATTGGTTTGCCATAATTACAGATAACTTTGAAGTGTTCAGTTAATCTTAATGGCATTATTCCGAAATGTTGAGTTTGGACATGTCATGAATAATACAATCTTATTTTATAATTGATTTTGTATATTATACAGCATACGTAGTACAATGTAATGTTACTTTTCATTTGACCCGGTAGTGTTTTGTAGGAAAATGGAAAGCATAAAGCGAATGGACTGCACGCATGCGCAAATCTATTTGCTGCTATTTTACTTCTAGAGTGTATTATCAATAGACAATTGTAAATTTAACGTGCCTAATAATTTTCAGACTTGGCCTACTGTAATATTGTGTGTAAACATTTGTATAATAAACTTACAAACATACCCATCTAATGTTATATCATCTATAATAAAATGCTTGTTTCTTCAAATTCACTCTTTCGTTTTTATTTCAAATTCTTTTAACCTGACGAAGAAATGTAGTTGTATCCCTTAACGAGGTGTCAATATCGCTTAATTATTAATATTAACTCGATCAAGTTAACCATGCTCATTCCCCATCATTTTTTACTGATACTATAACACCTTTGGCCGGGAAAATAGGACTAAACCGTTCAGCCAACCACTATTTTGTATAACTACAGTAGTGTAGTAATGCTATTGAATCAGAAAAGGTAAGCCATATATACCATGTTTGAAGCTCAAATAGCATAAGAAGCAAAATCATACATAGCAAGAATCAATCAGTGTGTAAATGATAGAAACAAAATACAATAAAAGACGTAAAGTGTACTCATTCACAGTTACCGTGCGAATTACACGATGTTTTGCAAAGATAGTCGCAGGTTATTCGATTTTGCAGAGGTGTACTTGGATCTTCTTAACAAATCCGTTACAATATCCTGCAATAATCGTAACTAATCATTAAAAAAATCATTTTCGCTGTAACACAGTCGACACCCTGTGAGGGTCGTCAGAATTTCAAGCGGACCACCCTGTAGGCAGAGGATTATGATGACCTACGATGTAATTTAAATAGTAGGCCTACGAATGCAACATGTGTGGTTATAGAACTCAGTAGGCCTATATTAAGTGCGCCATCACTCTAGAGGTTATAATAGCTATATTCACACACTTCAACGTGAGCGTCAAGACGTAGATTACAGCATATTATTCAATGTACGTGGGGGATATCTACTGTGTAATAACGATTCCATAATCAACAGTGTTGATTTCGTCCTTTTGTGTTTTTTGTGCTTAGGTGAAATGTACACGTTTTCGACTGTTAGTTCGCCCTCTCGATAAAGCTGTTTGTCGGCAGGTTGCAATGGTTTATTACGTTAAAATTATTGTATTGAATAATTATAATAACCCACTCGATACGAGTGATTACGGATTACATGTTCCTTTTGAAATTAATGTTCAAATTTACTCGCTAAAGCTCGGAACTGTGAACATTAATTTCACTTGGGACATATTTTCCGTAATCACTCGTATCTCGTGGGTTATGCTCTAAATATTATAATATTAGTAGATTCATGGAAATAATGGACACGTTTCATTTGTTAGTGTATCGCATCTGCAGACTTTCTTCGCCATTGTGCGTATTTGTAGTGTGCTGCACTAGTAACCGATGAGATGTTTGAATTAAATGTAACTTGACATTTCATTATCCTTAAAAACTAACCAGAGATATAATATGCAATGCACTATCTCCGCGTTCGAGATCACCGATATTTTACGTGCGCATCAATCAACAACACTATCCAGTAGTTCCTTTTCCCATTTCTGATACGGTTTATGTGCGCATCTATCAATAAAAATGATCCATAGAATCTCATTTCCGATAAGAGATTTTACATGCGCATCTATCAATAAGATTCTCTAGTAGACGTAATATTGTGAGTATCCCAGATTAATGTTAAGTTGTGGTTACTGCTTGGACACTCGCCTTCCAGCGTAGCTGATTTCCGCAGACTGGTCCCTCCTTGAGACGCATATGTCTCACAGCATGAAGCTGGAGAGCAGTGAATATTATTGTCTGCTTTTCCACCAGTCTATGGTGCTAGCTCACTTGGAATATCACATGCTGAAGTTAACAGGGATACCCAATTCAGACATTTTAACCCGACCCTGAGCCGTTCCTGTATACTTCCCTATTAACATCTTTTGGTACGCCACAGAGCCAGCAGGTTTTATATTGTTGCACCACAATCTTAATGGCAGATTTGATATTGTCACATCAATTTAATTGCAGGTTTGATTTTGTTGCACCATCATTTTAATGGCACGTTTGATCTTGTCACATCTCATTTGATTGCAGGCTTGATCTTGTTGTACTACAATCTCAATGGCAGGTTTGATCTGGTCATATCTTGTTGCACTACAATCTCAATGGAAGGTTTGATCTGGTCATATCTTGTTGCACTACAATCTCAATGGCAGGTTTGATCTGGTCATATCATGTTGCACCACAATCTCAATGGCTGGTTTGATCTTCTTGTACCACATTTCCAAATGTCATTGACACTCTCTCAGTATAATATCGTCACCTTTTCGATTGTTGATTAATCCACCACAGTGGCATTTACAACACAGAAAAGGAACATTAAGTTAGAAATAAAAATGTAGTTTATTCATTCACACCCGAAATGAAAATGATGTCCTACTTGTGGTTGTACAATTCTGTGAATACAAGGTGATGTATGTATGTGAATACAAGGTGATGTGTGTAGACTAGACTTGTGTATTCATGGTCATTCATCAAGTTAGTTTTTCTTTACAATAATGTAATATTTACTGAGACTTCCGTATTTGAGGCCTTGGCCAATTTCAAGATTATTCAAGATGTCAATCTCATTAATTCAATCATTAAATTGTACCATATAGATCCTATAATTAATTAAAACTTACATGATTGATCACAAAGTATTACTATAGACTATTCTGATAGACATGAAAACAGTGGTATTTACTAAGGCACATTATCTGAAAAGATATTCTTTAAAAATTGCTTACAAGAGAAAAGAAATGATAAACCAAACATATTTTCCGAAAAAATATTAATTTAAAGAGTATTTAATAATTTTTTAAAAATCAACATTAAGGGATATAAATTGCTTTCATTTATAATACGAAAACATAATGAAAATACAATGTATAAATTAATATTGTGAAGATTAATACCTCATGTACTTGCAGTACAATTGTTATGTACCAACATTATCACAGTTCCTTTTAAGATAACATAATCTGCATTTGTAAAAAAAACCACTGTTTGACAAAATTGTTTAATATCCCAGAATGATTTACATATCTACATTATTTTTATGTTACCTCTAAAAAGGTCACTTAATGCAACAGTATAGTCCTGAAAATATCAAATTCAATTGGATGCAATCTTTATCCTTACCCTAACCTAACCAGCAAATAACAAACCAGGGACTGATCCAAGAATGATGATGGAGGAGTAGAGAGGGGGGAAGGGGGAAAAAGAGGGATGCTTTTACTTACTAAAATTTATCAATAAAATAAGTAGTTGTTGTTGCAGCTGATTTTGGTATGGGTTCAAACATTATGAAATAAATTAGAGTTTTACTCGTAGAAATCGACGGAAAATGATTCACCTATGAATTGTACATCTGTGACTTGTAACAACCACTTAGGTTATACTGTAATGGGTGATATGACAATTTAATGGACATGTTGAATGGTGACAATCTGATGGCAACACTTTCTGATATAAATGTTGATTGGACAAAGGGATGCTATCCGTATCTCTCTTTGTCTTGACGAACTTCTTCACGTCGTTTCAAGATCGCGGCGTTCTTTTCTTTAATTCTCTGGATTCGCTGCTCTAGGGTGGAATCTCCTTCTACAAGTAATGTAAATCATGTATAAAAGTAAAAATTCAACACAGACGTGGAACAAAACTAGGGACAATTCCAAACTGGACACAACGTTGACATACAAACCCGCAAATAAAATGTCTTCATATTTGGTAGAAAATATGATCACCAGATGATATGAGATATAAAAGGCAATCCAACATTGGCACAAATTGATATGTATAAAATATACTTCAATAAAAATGTAAAATGTTAACATTTGTAAAAAAAAAATAAAGTACCTTGAAAAACAAGGTGAATATTATTGCATAGAATAGCATTTGAAAATAAATTGACAATCGACTAGAACACAATATTTGTAGATAGTAGACATTCATTTCATAACATAATAATTTGTCAATGCATACAATCAAAGTATTTGTGTAGACAAAATCAAATATAATTACATATTGTCAGGCAAAGAATTGTTTGACCATGGAGAAGATGATTCGATCATCAGCTAGCTAGGATTGTATGTATGGAAGACTGGAATAATTGTGTTGTTTTGCTACGTCTAAATCGTTGGAATAAATTAACCTATCTCAGGGTGTACCAGACAATGCATGTTTTAAACAAATTAATACTTAAACAGTTATATAGACACCTCATTAAAAGACATCGATCAATTCTGTTTAAAACAGGGAGAAATGACTTCAAATGAGTGACCAAAAATATCAATAATTGTCAAATTGAATCATTATAACATTAACAATTAACAGTAACTGAAATTCCAAATAGTGAATAAACTTGTTTCATTATTAGAAAAAATATCCATTAAATTAAAATGATCTAATTTAAAAAAAAAATCAAATTATAATCATAAATTTGAGCCATATAGTGAATATCTCATGAAAAAAATGAACGTTTCATGATTATTTTTTTAGTAATTATACAGAAAATTGTTTGGAAGGCATCATTGATATTAATACACACAAGTACCACAACAAATTCACTAACTCCAATAATGATAGAAAGGTTACCCTTCGTTCATTTTGAAAACTTACTTCACAACAAATACGAACATACTTGACAAGGATTCATTACTTCTCACTCTGGACATTGTAATTTCAAAAAATAAAACTTACAACAAATATCCACCTGATTGCTAAACATACCACACAACTTGTGGGAATAACTGGGAAAAAAGATACAACTTCACTTATTTTTGGTGAGATTATTTAATTATTTAAAAAATGAAATAGAGTGTACCACAATATATCTAACACATAAACAAGTGGACCCAAAGTACCTGCATATTAAGTAAAAGTCATCTCATTCTTCGGTCATTTCTGTGACGGTATCTTGATTTGTCTAAAAGAAACCTGGACAGTTGGTACATGCATTGGGCTAATTAATTGCTAATGCTATGTTTTAATGCAAACAAATATAATAATCTTCAGAAGAAAAGGACGAGGACAGGTGTCTAGAAATCCTTTCATTTTGAAACTTTTGAAAGTTTAAAATACTAGTAAGCCACTAATGACGTCTTTGTATAGAAGTAAAACATAACAAGCATCCTGGTTTCAACACCGGTAAGATATTGTGATGATTGGATATATAAACCATGTCTAAATTATAATACAAAATGTGCAAATCCACTAAAATTCAACATTAAAACAAATGAAAATTTGAATGAAAAAAGATGATAGTTAGACCTCTCTCTCCCTACATTTTCATCATGCTCGACAAATTCTGATAATCATAATAATAATAAATACCATATTTATTTCTTGCAATTATTTTACCGCCTAGTAAAAATACTTTACCATAAATTCCTAACCATGTTGGTCAAATCATACAAGCATGCATACAAGAGTGAAATGGAGGTACTGAATAGTTTAAAGTTGCACGGACATTGAAAGCAGTGTCTCGTGTAGCCTTAATCTAATCCGACCAGCCAACTGGTAACCCTAGAGGGACATTCAAATCTTGAAAGACACAACATACGTGCAGACTCATCCACAACCGAGGAACTCCTCTCATCCGACAACTTCCCCTTGGATTGAGTTTTTTCGTCTTCCCTTGAATCGGGTTTGGTCAACTGGCGTCCCAATCTCCTGTGTACAGACTCGCGTGACCGCCCTGGAGGAACGTCGGAGTCGACCGTCACGCTTAAAGCCGAGAGATCGTGAAGCGCGTTCTTATCTTTCCTTTTCGAATGATTTCCGTTTTCGGATTTGGGTCTTATGGATGAAGTTCTTTGGCTATCGAATTCCGCTGTGACTTTTCTGCTTCCCCTTTTGGGGTTTTCCTTCACAGTTGAAACAACCATCCTTTTCTTGGCACCGTGCGAGTGTCCGAGTGAGGAATCGTGCGACGAAGTTGACTCCTCATCGAATCCATCACCTCTGCGTTTATCAGATTGAGGCCTTCCACCAGGCAGCACTACGCTACTCAGGAGCCGTGGCCCATCGGAATCACTGTCACTCTCCTCCATAACCTTCACACTCCTCCTACCACCAACACCACCACCAGCACCACGCCTGTTCTTCCATCTCTCATCACCAAGCCTGTCACGCCCCAACCTGGAATCCGGTCTTTCACCAAACCTTGGTCTCCGGGCTCCGTACCGATCAGACTGGCTCGGAAATCGGTCGTGAACATTTCGTCTGGGATGACTGTCAAACCGGACAGGTTCCAGACTGTCTCTGATTGGTCGGGCCTTGTCCTTGTTGAACACTATCTTGCTCTTGTTTCCCTCCTTCTTCCAAGCCCTCCCTCCTTCCTCATCACTGTCGTCGCTGATCTGCGCACTGGCATCCGATTTCGACGCGTCTGACAAATCGGCCTCAGATTTAGCCTTTTTTGTGTCCATACTTTTCCTCCTTGATATTACTTTGTGCTTAGCCTTCCACTCAGACTTCTCCTTCCCTCTAGGACCATTGTGAGTGGACTTCAGTTCCTTACTTTCCTTTGAGGTACTTTTCCGAAGTATCCGTTTCTTCTCAAATCTTTTCAAGTCTCGAGAATACCGCTTGGGAATGGGGGACTGAGACTTTGAGCGTTCTTTGGACCTCTTCTTTGGTCTCGGTACAATTCCTTTCAATGAGATTGTCGTCTTGCGGCTGCCTGTTGATAACGGTGACGTCTCAAACTTTCTTTTCCTGGCCTCGAATCGCTTCAGATCCGCTTCAGACATTGTCGTCCTTTCCGCTTTGTCAGGATCTGGAACTGTCTCGCTGATCCGGACGTTTACGGAATCTTTTGGCACTGACGAAACTGGGGCAACAGTATCCGCAACGTTTGGAGGACGACTTTTGCGATTCTTGAGTTTTTCTGACAAATCACAAACAGCAGTCTTGTCTGCGATTTGGTCTTTCATCATTGCCCTGCGATGTGTAAGCTTGTGTGAAAGATCAAACGAATTCCTACTAACATCGACCGTAGGAGCCATTTCCTGCATATTTTGTGTCGTCCATTTAGGCACATGAGACTCCTCCATCTCGGAACTAGTGTCATGTACATGTCTTGGATCGATCGATTCCTCCAGTAACCTGTCTGTTTCTTTCCTCTCCCGTTTCTCCTCTTCTGTCTCACTTTCTCTATTCTCGTCACTTCCAGTTTTCTCATCTTCATTGACATCCTTCACTTCGACACCGTCGTCGCTCGACATCGCACTCTCGCTTTCGCTCCAGTCGTGCTTATCGACGATGTCGGTGACCACATCCTTGCTGTTGTCATTGTCGCCAGTGTCCATCTCCACCTCGCTGACAACACTGTCAGAATCGTTGTCAGAATCACTGGATTTGGACTCCTTGGTCTCTTCTTTTTCTTCTTCACTCTTGGCGTCGGTCGAGTCGGAGTCCACTTTTTCGGTGGATTTGTTCATGGGCGTTGTCTCCTCTTCACTCTCCGACTCCTCTGTCTCGCTGCCACTGCTTTCAAAGCGGCTAAACTTCCCAGTCGCTGTAACAACAAAACAGAAATGTTAACCTTCTAGTGGCGAGACAGTGATCATGTTAACCTTCTGGTGCCTAGACAGTGATCATGTTAACCTTCTAATGTCTGACAGTGACCATGTTAACCACTACTTACAGACTGTGCCTTGAAGGTATACATGTATCTAAACAAACTTAACACCTAAAAAAAATATATGTGGACTGTTTATTAGCAAAAAAGTTTTTTTAATGAAAATTCGCACAAATCGGAGTAGTTGGCATCTCTGTGCACGCACCTTAACTTAAATTTAAGACCTTCAACAGAAAAGTGATGATATTTAAGGCTTTTCAAGGTCTTGAAAACTGATTATTAAATTTAAGACTCTTTAAGACTTTTCAAGGGTCACTGGAACTCTGATTAATAATATTAATAATGAAAAGATTTGGTGGGCATATTATAGGGACATGGAACAGTAAGTCTCTTTGGGGGTCATTTCAGGTGACAGACTACCAGTGACACCTAATATATAGCATTAGCTACTAAGTCTTGCTAATCAAGGTAATGCTTAATGAAGATCGTTATGGCATGGTTTGAAAATGGAACTATAGACTTCGATGAAAAATATTCCAATGAACGTAAACCACAACAATATTTGTAAACCATATTTCGTGAACATTATTGTGTGGTTGCTAGTGAGGCTTGCGATGGTTGCTATGAATGACGTCTGCACCGTGACATTTTCATGTGACGTCACAACGGCAAAGTGTCAGCTGTGTAGCACATTTAGATGTTTGACCAGTTTGTCACTGGATTTTGAATGAATCTCATGTCAACTAACGGTCCCCATTAGTATTATTATATGCCAAAGAAAAATATTCAAGAATGTCTATAATATAATAAAGAATTTACCCTTAGGTCTGGAAGGACTAGCAGTCTGACTAGTACTGTCTGAAGTACCGGACCACTTGTCCTGGGGACGAAGCAACAAAGGTGCAGAGGTTGCTGTGGACCCGGAACCGCGACCGACGTCACCCCCCTGATCCGCTGTGGCGCCGTGGGGAGCAAGCGGATTGATGACGATCAGGTTGTTGGCTCGGGGCGGGGCTCCTGGGGGAGGATTTCCATGCTGCCCGGGGCCCCTGGAAGACGAGCCTCGGGGGGCAGCGGTGGTATTGGTGGGAGGAGTGCCGCCTCTGCTGCCAGGAGTGCCACCCCTCCTGCTGCTGGTGGACCCGGGTCCAGATAGTCCTCGACCGGGCCGAGACTTGTACTGCTGCTGTATGTTGAAGGCCTGTCTGTGACATGAATGCTGGTCAAAGTTCCGCTGCTGCTGCTGCTGTTGTTGTTGTGGGTAGAGGTAGTAGTTACTGTTCCCTCTGAAGGCAGGTGGTGGCTGGGTATACTGATACTGAGCAGGTGGCAGGGGCTGGTTGCTGTAGTAGTTTGGGGAGTACGACTGTGCTGGGTGTGGGAGACTTCCTGGTATGTACGACGGGATCCCTGGGGGCTGAAACACGACATTTGCAGTGAGAGATGTTGCTTAATGATGCAGCAGGAATCTTTTATCCACATGTGACAATCAACATTTGAAATCAAATAATACACTTTTTCAGGGGTAAACCCCCCCAACTATTTGTAACTTACTAGAAAATTATATGATCAATGCGAGAGACAACCCATAATTATAAAGGTAACCTGTCCAGCATTGAAAGTTTGATTTGATTGAATTAGTGTTTTTCATCGCAGCGGGAATATTTCATCCATACGCGATGGTACCTGTATGTAACAGAATCTTAGGAATACTCCGAGTACATGAACAATACTGTAACAATGTCATAAACTCCATTCAGTGGAAATAGTGATTGATAATGACAGAAATCACCTTCCCAAATATGCCCCAGGATGATTAATATGATGAAAAATAAATTTGATTAAATTTATACATGTGACTTGACAACATGTATATATATATTTTTTTATTGGGGTTTTAAGTCGCTTTCAAGATTCTTTCACTTATATCCCGACTTGTCAATTTAGGGCAGGAGGAAAACCTTGCAACATCCGTAGCGCTGAATGTTGCAGTAAACCCGTGAGCATCGGCTGGTACTGACAAGACCAATGATGATAACTGCATTGCCACTCTACAGACCCCGCATCCTATCAATATCGCGTCAGAAAGGTAACAATCGCGAACATTGATGCCAGGCCCCCGGGGCGGGATTTGAACCTGGAATCTTTGGCTCCGAAGTCCAACTGTTCTACCACTGCGCTACCACCCGCCAACTTGACAACACAAGGCATCTTCAAAGCTGTCAGGCATTGCTAATCCCAGTAGTTTGACCAGCTGACGACCACCGTATATTGTATACTTCCAGATGCTGATCTGTAACCACTATTAGTATTACCACACTTGGGGTGAAGGTTGTATTCTCTAGTGTTCTCAGGGCCGATTCCTTCAAAGCCTTTAGATCTGGATCTTCTTCAAAAGGATTTTTCTTCTGCAAAATGAACAGGGTGTATGTTTAATATTGAATGAATTAGTGCTTTATGTTGCAGTCAGAATATTTCACTAAAAAAAACATGGTAAACAAAATTACCAAACTTCATTTAATAGTACGAGTCAATGCTGAAGATACTCTTGTACTTCTCAGATTTTTAACAATCTCCTTGCTGGATTAAACATGGGCACAACTCTTTGTGGCATCTCTGGTTGTCTCCATCATGGAGAGGGTTAAACGTATTACGTCATTAAAAATAGTGATCCAAAATGTTACTTCCAAGTTCCATCACTGTAACTGAATCATATGTTATACACCATTTTACATTGTAGCAGGAATATTTCACCCATTTTAAAATAAGGATTTTCAGTTCATTACTTAATAAATGTCAAAACTACATAAAAACGAACACTGACTGTTTTCATAGATGCCAAGGCAGCAAATCTAAGGGCAGCCAATTCTTCATCCTGTGAAATAAATGTCATAAAACAAAAATTGAATTAATGTAAATTATTTGAATTTTTTACGCGTTGATAATTATCAATGTTTGTAGGATGGGCATGAATAAGATCATGCATACATATTTTCCAAAATTGCCTATTCTTTCATAAAAATCCAGAGGCTGTCTGTAGATACTAGAATGTTGCAGCTTTTCAAATGCCATCTAGTAGTCAGTCCTTGTTGATAAGTCATAATTTACACATGCTTCTTTGGGGCAAATATCTCATTGCCGAGTCGCAGATCATGTGATCGGATATCATGTGATACGCTGCAGGTGAAAAATAGTTTATTCATTTGCATATCTGCCACAAATGAACATCAGTATAATTTGTCAATGAGGTCAGACAGCAAGATGGTGTTTAAAACCAGCCACATTCTACAAAAAGCCTATAGTTTGTTATGAAAACGAAGGACATTTGGGAAAATATGTACGAAGAGTTGAAGTTAAGTGAATCGATCCGTGGTGTTATCCATGCCGTAAGCAAGTCCTGATGGTTTATATATGAATTACATCATGCATTTGAAAAGGTGAATGGAATCCGATTCGTTCTTTCTGCATTTAAACAATATGCACGACCCTTAACTTTATGGTGACAAATAAGAAACATAAATATTGTTAAAAGGAAACAAAATATGAAACTGTAGCTAAGAAATGTCACTTTTCATGTCATGTGTAAAGTTCCTCTTTTATGATGAAACAGCCGATAAATAATGGTGAGGCAAAACAATCAGTTCAACTGGGTTCTATCCTTTTTTTCTTCTTCTCTCTCCACATATTGACCAGCTGTTGACAGATATAGTCATGTCATTGTAGCCGGGTGTGATATAAGATTCTCCTACTGGTCTCGGCCAGTGCTGTTACCCTTTGGCCGATTTAGTAGAGCGTTGGACTCACAATCCTGCAACTTGGGTTCGAATCCCGGAATTGGCATGATCCCCTGTAACAATGGCGCCCAACGTGTATTTGAGTTGAACTTCTCTCAGAATTGTCGGACTGAGAATTCCTAGCACAAGTCTCTTAATCTCGGGGTCGTGTAATCAAGTACCACATTGGGCGCCATTGTAACAGAGGATCATGCCGATCCTGTGATTGGAATCCGAGTTGCTGGATTGCGAGTCCAACACTCTACCGAATCAGCCAAAAGGGCAACTCCACTGGCCGAGACCAGTAGGAGCATCTTATATCACACCCGGCTACATCATGATCAATCTTAATTTTCTTCCACAGTTTCTGTTTTGATTATCATTACACACTAACACATGCCATGTGTTGTATACCATTTTACTATCTACCAATCTAGTGTTGGTTATGACATTGACAAATAGAGATCTGATATCAAAATACGCGTAAGTATTGCTTTATTGAATGTATTATCACACAAAAACAAATTACCCACTACGACCTTGCTCACGCTGGAGTAATTCTCCGAAAAGTTAGAGCCTAAATCTTCAATTCACACTTATTGTTGTTAGATATTTACAATATTCGAAGATTGTTAGAAAAAAACCCACCAAAAGCAACATAATTATTTAACATTAGATTGTTTTAATGTGAGAAACCAGATGAACTCGTTCAGAAATTGAGCATTTAATGAATAAATACGATAAGGTTAAAAGTATGAAAACGTAAACCCACCTCATCGTCGGACGCCATTTTGGTAATGGTTAGATTCGCAGAAAGATTTTGGAATGGACATAAACGATGAATAGATTGCCCTAGTAAACAACGTATCTATATGATGGAATTATGTATGTATGATCTAGTTGTAGAGTCTCTACATTGATGAAAATTAATATTTTTTTCAACAACAAAAGATACCGCGCTCAAGACATTACTGCAATCTCATTGGTCAATGTCATTCACGAGCCAAATTTGAAACAACAAGTGCCCCCGAACGCCGAGATCAGTAGCACTGTTGTGCATATTATTTAGAAAAGAAACAACTATTTACCGTACACGTACTGTCTAAATCAAATGTTTGGTGAGACTAACTAAGGAACATGTCATGTTTGTTGTTTTATCTCGTCGACCAAGTTATATACTGAGAGGAAACATTGAAATGTGTTCAACTTTAGTGAACAAATAAGCAGCTGATTTAGTGATAAAATTTAGTGATCCATGCATTATCGTGATGTTTATCCATCCCGATGATAGCATTAATAATAATTAACAGTGGTTCTATAATACTAATCATGCTAGTACAATTAGTAGTATGGTAACCCTTTAAAATAAGATTTTAAATATGAGATGTGGCTAGACTTGTCATGTTTTGTAGACATTTGCAGTTTCTGATAGATTAGATCATACTAATAGATTGTAGTTATCCCTTCTCATCTATGATTAGATCTTGTTTGTCCCAACCATAGGAACCTCTGGCTGTAAGGTAAATCTGACTAGACAATATTGTGGCCATAAAATTAGTTTGTACACGAATGACAACATTGTGTCATCGGATAAACCACAGGGTTAATTTTGCTGTATCTTTTATGACAATAAAATATTTATTATCCCGGACAGTAGAATCATCTGGCCACGATACTACAAAACAGTTTTGAGCATCTTGTTGTGTACAATTTCATGCTCAACTCGGTCTTAAAACTTTGTTCACAAATTCCCATTTGAAATTGAGCATGAAATCGTACTATTAAGGTTTTGGGTCAGAACTTCACCAGTTAGTGTGCAGTGTTAGTTAGAAATTCAGAAAATAATAAGTAGGGGTGCAACGATTCACCGGTGCATTGGTGCATCGCGATACAAAGTTTGACGATTCGCGTATCATATCGCAAGGCTACGTATCGATACACAATGATACTAATGCATTTTAATCATGGAAATATCCAGGCTGTTCCATCAGCTCTCCACCGTAACTTCCGATAGATAATGACCAATCCGATCAAAACAACATGCCGTTGAATAAAGTATTACAGAGTAATTACCGCAAAAAAACAATCTTCAAAATTAATGCCTAGATATCTGTGCAAGTAATGAAATATATTTTACAGCCAAGACATGGCCAAATTTAGTAATAAAAGGCTTCAAAGTATCTTTTTCTTTTTCCTATCAAACACATTATTGAGGTATCGTATCGTGTATCGTATCTTGACCTGTGAATCGTGATACATATCGAATCGTAAGAAAATGTATTGTAGCAGGCCTAATAATAATGGGGTCCTTCTCCATAGGCCCAATGCTAATGGTGGTGGAATCTGTAATGAGCTCGAGACCTTACACTAACTAGGTAGTGGGGTCTGCATACTTTTATTAGTGACATAGAATTAATACTAAATGATGAAACTAGTTTAAATTTAATACATAACAAAATGATAGCTCTAAGAAAACATATAGATTGTATGGACTTTCATTTAATATTATTCATTATTAATTAATTGTCAGAAAGATTGTCATTGACAGAGTGAAGACTTTACTTTTCTTGACGATATCAGCACATTATTTATAATTTTATGTTACTGGTTAACAAATATTGATAGAAAACAGTTATTTGTTTATTATATAGTAGGAAATGAGAATAGGATAGAACACTGAAGCTTTTAGAGCCAAACTTATAGTTGCAAAGTGAGCCTTTTGGTATGTCGCCTCTCTACATATAACATTTACTCAATTTATTTACTAAATACTAGCTATAGCTATATATAAACAGATTTTAAAAATTATTGATTGATTTGATGCAAAAAATCTAAATTAATAATATGAATTCAGTAGTAATCACACCAAATTGTTCTTGTGTAATCAACTAAAAATAATGAACTGTATTTGTATACAATGACATTTCATATTTCAGATTTCAAGTGGCTTGAACATTTAAAGAACTGAGTCAACGTTTGAACGATACAGACATGTCCCAGTATCCAGAGCTGAAAGGCTTCTACCATCTGAGGGAAACCATCGGCTCTGGTAGTCTTCTTATTTCATCCTGATAGGATATGATGAAATGCAATTTGCGAATGTGTATCTTCTAGCATCTGAATTGGCAGATTTTGTTGTATGATGCAAAGGAAGTTGAAATGGCAAAAAATGAGTGCACACTGATCCATAATCTGTGTAATAATATAATTTGTGCGTTTTGACATGTTTGAGCAGCCACTTTGATGGAAATGGAGCTATGCAAATGAATATTATTATTATTATTCTCCCAGTCTCGCTGTCTTGACTTTATTGTCATCAAATATCGGAAAGATATCATTTGATCAAGAGAACTGTTAGTTGATTCTATATCGTCTCAGCATGTGAGGTTCGTTGCCTGTTGGTTTAAATTGATAGATAGAATGTCGGACTTGCATACATGTATCTTGGGTTCGAATCTCAGGGAAAAATCTGTCCACTTGAATCTTTAGTAAATCTCGTATTTGATTGGCATGATTCAGTCTAAAGTAACACTAATTGTAACATTTGAAGTAAGAAAGTTGTATTTTTGTACTGTAATATGTGTATGCTGTGTTATTCCAGGTGGATTTGCCAAGGTGAAGCTAGCCTACCATGCTTTAACTGGGGAGAAAGTGGCCGTCAAGATCATGGACAAGAAGGCTCTCGGTGTGAGTAAATTCACAGGGCTGACGATGGAAACGTCATACGGCACTTGATATTTCTTTAGTCTGCTTCATTATAAGCTCATTATAGGACTATGCAATATTCTAAGGAATGCATCGGGGATGCATGCAGATTGCAAAATTTATGCAAAATTCTGTCATTGTGACAATGATAACTGATAAATGGCAACTGATAAATCTGGATGCAATTCTCATGATTCTGATATATTAATAAATTATTATTGAAGACAGAGAATGATGGAAATACAAGTTTTGAATATTATTTAATGATATTACCAACTTGCTAGATAGTATCTGACTCTATCTTCATTAACTGATGTGTCGCTTATATATGAGTGAAAGCTTCCCACTGTGACATAAAACAATAACTCACTCATAAAGTTAAACTGATGTTGGCCTCTAGTTAATGAAATCTCAACCTCAAGTTGGGTTATGAATACCATGGACAAAATATATTTGCTTGAGAGTTCACTTATTTGCTGTGATGTACATTAATACAAAATGTTACAATATGTAAAAAATTATGTTACATGTATATTGTATAAAGGAAGACCCAGTAACTATGCTGTGTTTCAACCCCTGTCTTCAAAATTCACGATATTACATGCATGGCAAAATCTTCTGTGGAAATCTACTGAGTGCCAACACTTTTTTCAGCATTTTTAATGTTTTATGGTATTTTAAATTTATGATCTATTTTAGGACGACCTGCCACGGGTCAAGACAGAAATATCTGCCATGCGAGAACTTTGTCACCAACACATCTGTAAGCTTTTTCAAGTCGTAGAAACCGAAGACCGGTTCTACATGATACTTGAGGTGAGAATTAAATCTATAAATCATAATTACATTTGAATATACTTAATTTTAAAATATTAATTTAAATACCAGCCGGTACTTGCAGGTTTAATGCAACTTTCAGTAAACTGATAAGTCGTGATACAAGTGAACAAAATCTTGAAAGCGGCTCTAAATCTCAAGTAAAAACGTATTAAAAATGAAAATAAAATATATATTTTGTAAATTTCAAAATGAAATAAAATAAAATATAGTTTTTAATTTCAAAATTGTATATATGTACACATCTATGGATCAAATGCAAACTGTTTCCTCCAAACTGGTTTCAGTACTGCCCAGAAGGAGAGCTGTTTGATTACATCGTGTCCAAAGACAGGCTTGGCGAGGCAGAAGCACGGATATTCTTCAGACAGATCGTAGCTGCGGTAGCGTACATTCACCACAAGGGATACGCACATAGAGACCTGAAGCCAGTGAGTAATCCTCCCGCTCGGTGAAATGTCACAGTGAATTGGAAATGAGCTCCTGTTTTGAACCATGTTTGAATATATGAATAATGAAGAAGAGTGTTTCCAATACTGATTTCTGAAAATTCAGTTTTATGATTTGGATATTTTAATTGCAACGTGTACATGATTGCACTATTAATGGTTGAAATTATTTGAGTTAGAATAGCATAAAGGTATTCATTTACTTTTAAAAAAACACAACCTATGTCAATTGCAATATTTTTAGTTTGAAAATTCTAGTGAACAAAACACCAATTCGAAAATTCTAAATAAATTTTACTTTATTTTCTGCACTCGTAGGAAAACCTACTCCTTGATGAAGATCAAAATCTGAAGCTCATAGATTTTGGTCTTTGTGCCAAGCCTAAGGTAAGTTATGTTTATTCATGTACATGATGTGATCGTGAACAACATATTGGATGTAAGACATCCTGTTCACTTTCTTCCTATGCTTAATCAGAATCTCTTATGGTAATGTACGACTATGACAGTGTTAACCTTTTCCCTGCTGGAGACATTCGGAATGGTATCGCTTACCTTTGACGCAAAGTTTTTCGACTTTGTGAACATTATATCTAACCTTGTTATTGAGAGCAAACTGTAGATTTGTACAGCAAATGTGTACTGGGTGACATACCCACCCACATATCGCGCAAATCCGGCTCGCTTACTTTACTCCTCTTACCAATCTTGAAAGGTTGGCATCTCTGAATTCCCATAGAAGCTGTAATGACTATCTTTGATGGAAATTATTGTATATAATTCGTCACGTATGGGCGAAAAATTCCCACTGTGACGTAAAACAATAATTCACTCACTCTAGTATACAGATGTAAAAGTTAACTACATGTATGTATTCTTCTATTCAAGCTAGTGTTGCTATTCTGAAGATTGTTGGTTAGGACACTATTCAGGCATGGCAATTTTCTGGGGAAACCCTCTGATTTATTTGTCCAGGGGTCGATTCATTTGCCCTGTACGTGGCTTGGGGCCTGTAGCCTGGGCTTGTTTTCCACTGAAATCACAATTGAATGTTGCCATGCCTGAATATTTGACCAAGCTGTGTATTACTTGTACTGTTTGTGCTGCGTACAGGGAGGGATGATTTGTATTATTTGTGTTGCGTACAGGGTGGGATGGAGGACCATTTGTACACCTGCTGTGGAAGTCCAGCCTATGCTGCCCCTGAACTCATATCTGGCAGGGAATATTTAGGAGCTGAGGTAGGCATGCATAAATATTATCCACGGACATCTGCTGATTATTTTGCCCGGGGGTAAATTTATTTGTCTTGGGCGTGGGAGTGGCTTTGGGACTGGTCCCCAGACCACAGGCTTGTTTTCCCGCTGAAATCACAATTGTCTGTTGCCATGCTGGGATAGGGAGGGATGTGGTCACATGCCAAGTTATTGTTGACATCAATTCCTGTATGTAAATTACTGATGATGAATTTACTAAGCAGCTCTGAGCCCAATTTAAGACTAAGAAAAAGAGAGAAAAAAATATAATGCTAGAATAAGGCAGGTTGGAAGTCCTATTTTCCTGCCCATATTTCGTTTATGGTCCTTTGGCAGGACTCCCTGAGTGCTCTACGTCAACACCTGTCCCTGTGTCCTGTCAAGCATGAAACTATTTGCCCTGTAGGTAAAGGGTAAAGGGCTTGTTAATCTGGACTATTTCACTTGTCTGCCTGTGGATAATATCTGTCCCTGGAATTTTGAATGCGGCCCTAAACCAACACCAAAAAATCTTAATACAAGCAAAATTATTCCTGAATTGTTCTGTTCTGCTCGTCTCTTAGATTTTTGTGTTTTACTTCAGGCTGACCTCTGGAGTATGGGAGTTTTACTGTATGCACTGCTGTGTGGCTTCCTGCCGTTTGATGATGACAAGATCCCTGCACTTTACAGGAAAATACAGGTAGTTCCTGAATACAAATGACATCTGACTTGCAAATCAGAGAGCATTCAAATATCTTCGTTCGAATAGTATTTCCAACCAAATAAATAATTAGACAGGGCTGTCCTGTATCGTATTTTGAAACAGCATAACTCTATAGGTAACCTATAACTTCAACCTCAGCAATGGTGTATGTCTATGTCTATTCTTGGTAGGTTACTTTTGAGTTACCCGGTTTCATGCAAGAATCCTCAGGTCCATGGGACACTTATGTCCGATGTCATGCAATATCCCAATTTTCTTTTTGTTGTGAGTTGCCAAGTGTACGAATTCATCTGTTCATGAATGTATAGTCATAATGCAATTTCATTAAAAATTAAAAATTTAATTCTTTGCCGACAGCTTGGGAAGTACGACGTTCCGGAGTGGTTGTCAGTGGATTCCGTGGACCTGATTTCCCAGATGCTCAGAGTTGACCCCAACCGCCGGATCACAATCCAACATCTGCTGAGACATCCCTGGATGACGAAGGGATTCAACATCCCTGTGGATTGGATGACTAAATACAAGGTTTGATATCACAGTCATTAATCACTATTAATACTTTGAACTCAATTTTATTCGAACTTTCTAAAATTCGTAAGAAATTATTTTATTTTGTAGTGTACGCTAGATGACGATTGCATAACAGAACTAGCTGTCCATTATGGCAAAACGAAGAAAGAGATGGAGGATGTGACTCAACAGGTAGGTCAGCTCTTTAACTAGTAAAGTACAAGTTATATGCTATCTTGCTGCAATATGTAAAATACTCAACATAATTTGTAAAAATAATGATCTGCGATTATCATCATGGTGATGTATATTTGACATAATGCGGAAATACAGTAATTTTATGGTATTTGTGGCAACTTTACAAAGTCAAGTTCCATTCACAAGTAAACGGTGGAAATTGTCAGGGGATTTTATGTGTGCTTCAAAGAATCCTGATGATGAGTTTGGTATTCAGCGTATTGCCCTGGGGTGCGTTCAGTGGAGAATACATATGCATATGTATTCTAAGTATTAATACGCAAGCCGTTCAGTGAGCAATACGTATGCATATGTATGCATACATTTCAATACGGGTTTGGACTGTGTAGCGTTTTGTATGAAAACCCAAAGCATGAAGCGAATGGACTGGACGCATGCGCAAACCGATTTCCTGCTATTTTCCTACTAACCCGTTCAGCGAACTACTAGATGTAGAGAATAGTATTGTATTGTAGTGTATTGTATGTATTCTCCATTGAACGCACCCCTGGTGGCAGTGTTAACAGATTTAACTGGATTTCCTGATAGAAAACAGTATTAGTTTCCAAATCAAACACACTCAGAATCAGTATCTGTGCTCAAAACTGTTACGTGTGTTTAATATCAATGTGGGTTATTCAGTGATCTTCAGACCTGAGTTTCACAAAGACAGTCATACTGTAGTCGAAGCCTGAATCGTGGTGTATGATGTGCTTATTCTATAGCAAGAAATGATTTCATCTTCCATTTACGCCAGAACTACCGTTACAACTGCTGTTCTCTATTACAGAGACTAGTCATTGAAATATCCGCTGTTTTCTATCTATACCTAACATCCTATTCTGTGTTTCAGGTGGGAATACCCTATCCAAACTTCAAAGACATTCAGGTAAGAAAAGCTTTCTTTTAGAGTATTCATTTTTCTAATTTCCTGTAAAGGTTTCCTTTCTTCTGATATCTCAGATACACTATGACAATTTAAAATGTTGCAGGTTGAGTTGAAGAGAAAGTACAATGACCAGTATCGAGCTGTGCGGGGCTTGCTATCTGGGAGCGAGTGGTACGAGATTCAGGCCTACAGAGCTCTGAACCAGGCACTGGGACGATGTATCAGACATAGGTGGGTATACATTATATCAGACAATTGGTGGGTACACATTAAATCACATTAAATCAGACATAGGTGGGTACACATTACATCAGACGTAGGTGGGTACACATTACATCAGACATAGGTGGGTACACATTACATCAGACATAGGTGGATAGGTGTGTACACATTATATCAGACATAGGTGGGTACATATTATATCAGACTTAGGTGGGTACACTTTACATCAGACGTAGGTTGGTACACATTATATCAGACGTAGATTGGTACACTTTACATCAGACGTAGGTTGGTACACATTATATCAGACTTAGGTGGGTATACTTTACATCAGACATTGGTGGGTACACATTGTATCAGACATAGGTGGGTACACATTACATCAGACATAGGTTGGTACACATTACATCAGACATTGGTGGGTACACATTGTATCAGACATAGGTGGGTACACATTACATCAGACATAGGTGGGTACACATTACATCAGACATAGGTGGGTACACATTGTATCAGACATAGGTGGGTACACATTACATTAGACATATGTGGGTACACATTACATCAGACATAGGTGGGTACACATTGTATCAGACATAGGTGAGTACACATTACATCAGACGTAGGTGGGTACACATTACATCAGACATAGGTGGGTACACATTACATCAGACATAGGTG
>JAUTBT010011182.1:0-24071 GCA_032361225.1 Lepetodrilus schrolli
ACACACACACACACACACACACACACACACACACATACATACATACATACATACATACATATATATATATATATATAATATTCACCAGAAGAAGCTGCCAAGGAACTGTAGTCAAGGATGACCAGACAATGAACTGAAGATGCATTGTCGTGTTCTTGCTTCATGTCTCAAGTGAACATTCAGGTCATATATACAAAATGTCAATGGTGCAGAAATGTCAACATTGCTTTATGAAACAGTCGGAGCAGACCAAGTCAATTTCCTACACCAGTAAGGGCAGCTGTACTTTTTAATGCTAGGTGTTTGGAACTAAAATTACCTAAGGCTATGATACATTGACATAAGTCTGCTGGTGTCCTTCTGGAACCTGAGGGGCCAAGGGGGTGGGGGAGGGATGGAGGTGGGGGTGGGGGTGGGGTGGGGTTGCTGCCCCTAACAAGTGACAGGAACCAGTTGACCTCACAGCCAGTTCACCTCACAACCAGTTCACCTCACAACAAGTTCACCTCACTTTAAGGAGGCACTCACGGCTTTATTACTGGAATTGGCTGCTGCTGGTTGTAACAGTCTTCTGTGTTTAACATCATTCCAATAATGATTTGTGTACAAGCATTAGCAGACTTTCACATTTTTCCTTACGATAATTTCGGACCCAAAATGGCTACTTTTCCTGGCCTGAAAGGTATTAATTCTGACCTCTAAGTGGTCAGATTAGGTGTCATATTACTGGAAAGATGGTTAGAGTTGGCTCCTGTCCTCTGGTGTGTTTGGCCATTTGGCTGAACACTTAGGAAGCATCGTGGCATTAAGATGTTTTCAACAGGTGTTTAATCATGCGTGGCATTTCCATTAAAGCTAGATACATAAAGAGATGTCTTTTAGATGTGGGTGGATTAAGAATCATAAATAATTTCATGGGTTCAACATTTTTCCAAAATCTTCATTTTAATCTTCTAATAAAGACAGCAAAAATCACTGTCAAACTATGGAAGTGTACTCTTGCCAATAATTATAAGTGTTGATATTTTACTGTCACCAGTTTAATATTGTAAAATGGCAATATATGAAATGGTCTCACAACTCTCAATTCTGTCTTCATGAAAGCCATCACAGCTGAACCTTTCAACTACACATGCAACTGCGGACTCCGCCAACACATCTTTGCCAAAGTTTGAAGTAGACCGTAATTTTATTAATATGGTAAATGCGAGTCTGGTTCTGAGTTTGAGTCAAACCATGTGGTGGTTATGTAACCATTATGTAGTAATAGCCGAATGAACATATGTCGTAATGATACTAGTATATAATATACAGCTGTACATCCATGGCATCTGATGATTCTTGCATGTGAAGCTGTTTTCCACCTGACACTAGTATTAAGAGATTGCAATCTAAAATTCCACAGATGGAATATGAACATTTGGATGATGTAATGATGCTGGTTCCTCACATGCCTCGTAATGTTTCAAGATGTATTTAAAGAAAAATGTAATACACATTGTACATCTCAAGACAAAGATCTATTTTTTTAAATGTTTAAAAACTATCTTTTTACAAATATAAATTTAAATGAAAAGAGGATTTATATATTCTGTGTGGTAACTAGTCCCTTAGAAAATTAGAAATTAAAAATGAAAAATATGTTGTTTTTTTTTACAGAATGTTCTTGACACACAACTCTTGTCACATTCTGGTTGTTATTTCTCTTCCCACAATGCTCTTCTTAATATTACTTGATCACTTTGGGGAGAAAATTTCGAAAGAAACACCAAGGTCGCTCGATCCAGCAACAATACCATACATAGCTCTCAGCCGATAAGTGGTTAACGTAATTTTGTTTGCTTTCCGTATAGTACCACTGTTCCACGTGATCACGGCCAGAACAAACACTGTATAGCCCTGTGGAGACACAGTGGGTTTGCCTCATTAGTCTACATACATAGGTCAGTAAGCTTGCACATCTTTTTACCCCGAGGACAGTCGCAGTTTTTTGCCGCTACGTGTTTTTATCGGAAAGATAACTAGATTACGTATAATTTGACTGAAGCCTTCTAAGCGTCAATAGTTATTTTTCTTTCCGTCTGAGAAGTCAGTTTGCATGACTTCTTTTTTAATAATTTGTTATTAAATTGAGAATGCTTATATTTAGTCTGTTTTGATCATGTAGCAAGATCGGCCACATTGTTAAAGCATATGTTTAGTTTATTTAATCATGGTCTTGAGAAATGTAACAATTTCGGTCTTGTCGCAAAACGTATATTCAGGATCAATTTAATTCTAAAACAAGCCTAGATACTTGATATTAAATGGCCATAAATTGCATCCTCAACATATAATCTGCAAAAATTTACAAGCTAATATGGTATGTAATTCTCATTTTCGGAACATTTACATAACATCTTGGGTCATGTTGGGTCATCTGACAAGACATATAATCTAAAACCCAATTTTATTCCAAAACAAGTCAAGATTGTTCATATGGATGTATATAATTTTATGTGCTTGACATATAATCTGCAGAAATTTACATGATAATATGCAATTCTCATGTTTAGAACATTTAATTTTTCCTCGGATTCCAACACTTACCGTCACATTACCTGATAGCCCTTCAGTGACACTGTCTCTCAACACCAAGGATAAAACTGTACTTAAGCACCTTAAGGGGGCTTATTTCCAAATCATCCATCATTTAACTGTTGTAACCATGTGGTTTTATTTGCTTTCCTCTCTAATTTACTTGACGGTGCTTATCATATGCTGAAAATAACTCTCATGCTGCATATCTGAAGAACAATGTGTTTTCTTAATGTATGATATGTGGCCATGCTGAAAAGGCCACTGTGGAATTGACAGTACAAATGGCTTGGCATTATCTGCTGGAAGCAGAATTGCTGAATCAGCTCTTGTAGATATCACAGCTGTCTGAGGACGTTATTGTCTTGCAGAATGATAGCAGACTTTCTAATGGAACATTCCTTGGTTGCAGGATTGCTTATTGTTTTCTTTTCTAATATATTTTCCTTATACATAGGAGAATTTCTAATGGTACATTCCTTAGAATTTCTTATGGTACATTCTTTCGAATACGAATTTCTTGCAGAATATTCTTTGGAAGCAGAATTTCTGATTGACCACTACATGGTAGTAGGAATTTTGATAGAATATTTCTTGGTAGCAGAATCTCTGATTGAACATATTTTATTGGTACTAAGGAGAATTTGTGATAAACATATGTTTGGTAGCAGATTTCTAACAGTTATTTTGTTGGAAGCAGAAATTCTGCTAATGTCATGTATTTGTCCTAATGTATTTACAAAATATATAACTCTTACCCTAACAGTAGTTGGTTCAAATGAGCAAGTCTAATAACTTCCATGAGTTAAAGTTTTATTAAAATATATCAATTGATTTTTACGTTCCTAACTTCTAAAGCCAAAACATGAATAAAATTACAATAATATCTTAAAACTGAACCAGTACCAATTGAAACGAGCATGCAATCAAGAAAACATTAAAAAAAAGAAATTCAAATTTCTCGTGAACACCGAAAACATTCATTATGTGATTTGTGATCTTTACTTTTCTTCCAGCATGAGCTCTGTAATTTCAAACCCTGGAGAGAATTATAGCACTGTGGCAGATCTAATTCATCATGGAGACAACTATTTTCTGGCATGACCCATTTTGAGCCAAATGAATCAGTCAGATGACAAAAAAAAGTACAAACTTATTCTCATCTTTGTAGAACACCTTGGTGGCACCTTTGTTGGCACCCATGGTGCATTCATCATAGATGTAACAGGTTTTGCTTATCTTTGTTGGAAGCCTCCTTATCAACCATGGCTGTATGACATCCAGACATAGGCCTAAGCCTTGTAAAGCCATTGCTCGGAATTCTAGTTGCACCTAGTGTTCTGAACAGTCACTTTGTCACAGTTCTCTGAGATACAGCTGCTGTGGTGGCACATGGTCCTGTGCATTGCACACTGCTCAGGTTAAAGTGAAGCATGTTCGAGCTTGGCTGGTGCGTGGATGGGTGACCAATAACCTGAGAGTATCTAGGATTTATTCCTGCCCCCAAACTGAATCACAGGCTGAAAATCGTGTGGTGTCACCTTAGGCAAGTGGCTTTGTTGAAGGATGAAATGGACATGATAACCTTGTAGTGACTTGAATGACAACTTGGATTGTATCCTCCCCTGGGGTAATAATGTAGTGCCATGAGCATGCTTTAGGGTGTGGATTTGGTGCAATGTTCACATTATTATTATTATTATTATTATTATTGTATTGGGAAGCTACCAGTTCCTTACAAGAATGAAGCCTACTGGAGCAAAGGAGAAAATATAAATAAAAAAGAATGCAATGGTTGCATGTATGATATCCATAGTTTTTTTTTCATTTTGTACATATCTAAATGTTAAATGGTCCAATTTCAATTGTTGGCAGCTGGTTCTGTAGTTAACCTTCTCCATACTGGAGGCAACCGGAGGTGCAAAAATAGCCTAATCCAGCTGGAGAAAATATGTGGTGTGATATTGATCAAAATTAATGCAGTGGTTGCATGTTTAATCAGAAATATTTATTTTGGTATTTTTTATTTGTTTATACATGTACATCTACATTTTCTGGTTCTGGAGTTAACCCTCTCCATGCTGGAGGCAACCAGATGCCTTAAAGAGCAGTGCCTGTGCTTAATCCAGCAGGGAGAGGGTTAATGATGCTGTTAACTTTTATCTATAAAGAGAAATCACAAGTGAATTTTTAATAAATGACATGCCTGGAATATAGTTTGTGTAATTTAAGAAGAAATTATTGGTCGTGCAATCATTAGATGGATTGAAATTGCCGTTGGAACTATTAATGTCATGTTAATGTAAATGTTATTTTATTCATGATAGTTGTATGAAAGTGAGTCAATATTTATTGCAATGTTTATGTCACCATTTGTGTTGGCAAGGATCACATCACAGCGAATACTGTCAGTCAAACAGATGATCATTTAGATGGATGTCCGGATTTCACTGTACAATACCGGTAGTACGATATTAAACATATAAAACGCATGTGCCGATAATTTTGTTTAGAAACTGTTGTGTACCTGTTAACTCTTGTCAACTGACTCATTTAGGATTCTATTTTTCTGTTTGAGTAGAAGATTGCTTTATATTGCTCTGAAAACATTGCTCTCATGTTCAATATCTAGGTGATAGACAATTTAGTATTGACAGAATAGGAAAAAAACAACCAATGTAATCATGTTATGGTAATAGGTAACACTGACCTGCATTGTTAACACCTGAATAGAAATAGGGAAAAAAGGATTTATATATGGTTTTGATTTACAGATTTAACAATTTCACGGACTGACTGGTCGTTCTTTGAAATGAAGAAGAAAGAATTTGTATTTACAATTTTTGAAACAGGATTAGTCCAATTTCTTATGTACTTTGAGGATATTTTTCATAGGAATTACCAATTAAAATAAAAAATTCACCAATTAACACTTTTGGTGCTAGTCTTTTAAACAAGTTTCTCTTCATGTCATATATATTATGTAACATATCTTATAGACTATTTCGTTGTGTATGGGTGAAAGATTCCCACTGTGACGTAAAACAATAACTTACACATCTTAGAATATTTCATACTCTTGATTAATTTGAAGACAGAAATTAAGTTAAACTTGACATATTGTATTTGCATGTAAGCACTTAAATGAAGTAACAAGTACTTTACAGTATTTGACCAAATGTACACGTATATACATTTATTATATATCCATCTTTTAATGCAGAATTTAACCCCATCAGAGTCATGGTATTATCTTTTTAAAATGTCATCATGTATTATTCTGGTCCTGTTTAAACACCAATGGATCAAGCCTGAAATCCAACCATAATTTCACCAAGCCATAATTCAGTTAGATATGCAGACCTCGGCTTTATCTTTAGGCCATAGCAGTGATACATGTGTCCTTCACCATAAACTCCAATAAACGAATCTGTCCTTTTGTAGTGTGCCATTGCATCAGAGCCTTTACTTAGCACCAATGGGTCTGACAGGCTTGTCTCTGTAACCATATGAATGGAATAATTAATGAAGTTTATGCAAGAAGTGATGCCCTGTTAATTGAACCCAAAGTTGGAAGCACTATGGAAGAAAGGGATTCATTTTCCAGTGAGAGGTAGATCACAAGGAATAGTGGCTGAGCTGGATGTCATGTGGGTTTTTTTTACACACATTATTACTGGCAGGTTTTTATGCTTATTGCATGCAAAGTCCCAAAGCTGATTGAGATGGAGGTGCTGAGATGATATGGAACAGCTTGCTAGGGTTCTTTTGATTTAAATAACTGTGAGTTATTGTACATAAGACTTTGGGATCATGAGAGGTTTACAAAGTCCTTGTAGAACCAAATAATTCCAGTTGATGATTTGGAGGTGATGAAGTTTTATCAATGTCTTTTTTTCTTAACCATCTAATGTAGAACCTATACAGCAAGTGTACAATAAAACAAGGTCTTGCCATGAGATTACTAATTATTTTGAGTACGATTTCATGGTCAAGCTCAAATTTTATATATGGGGATTTATGAACAATACTTTCAGTTGAACATGGACTTGTACTTAAAAAAGTTTTGTATTCTCAGGGTCTGGTCAGTTGGGATTAGGTAGAATCATCGGTATTTGCCTGGAAGATCTGTCAAGAATAGTCTCAAATACATGCAATTTAGAAGAATTAAAATATGGGTAGTTTGGTCAAGGAATTCCATTTGTGTTTAGATTATCTGGTACTTGATTTTACCAATATTTCTTACCAATGTCACATTTCTCTTCATGTGTCACATTTTCTCTTCATGCATCACAATTTCTCTTCATGAGTCATATTTTCCGGATATATATATGTATTGATTTTCTTCCTCAGAGATATTCCAGAGAATCATTATGTTCATCTCTGTTTAGATAGTTTCTAGAAATCACCTCAAAGTGATACAGTAGCTGACATACAATGGGAGTGAGAGTGAGAGTGAGAGTGGGAAATCGGGTGGATCCACTTTGACCTGTTGTTTAACTGCATCTTACATGTTGTGTTCTTCATTTGTAATACTGCATCACTTGCATCATATACTATATACTATATACAACCACTTCCATTTAATCTAAGCGTTTCAATATCAGCAGATGATATTTTCATCCAAATCGTCTTTACACCTATCATTGCGTATGGGTGAAATATTCCCGCTGTGACATAAAACAATAATTCACACTCTTTACGCACAAGATGTAAAATTTTAAGTCTAGGCAAAATGTGAAGTGTTTTACAGCAGGTGGCTAACTGCGTGTCCTGTCTGCTTGTCCTGTCTGGTGTTCTGCCCATGTGTCCTGTCTGCGGGCCTGTCTAGTGTTCTACCCATTTATCCTGTCTGCTTGTCCTGGCTAGTATTTTGCCAATTTGTCCTGTCTGCTTGTCCTGCCTGCTTATCCTGTCTGCTTGTCCTGGCTAGTGTTCTGCCCATTTGTCCTGTCTGCTTGTCCTTTCTGCTTGTCCTGTCTAGTTTTATGTCCATTTGTCCTGTCTGCTTGTCCTGTGTTGTGTTTTCCCAATTTGTCCTGTCTGCTTGTCCTGTCTGCTTGTTCTGTCTGCTTCACCTGTCTGCTTGTCCTGTCTAATGTTCTGCCCATTTGTCCTGTCTGCTTGTCCTGTCTAGTTTTATGTCCATTTGTCCTGTCTGCTTGTCCTGTCTAGTGTTCTGCCCACTTGTCCCTACTCTGGTCGTGAAGTTCAGTGCCACAGGTGGTGATATGCTATAAGTAGATGGCCATTGATTCATACTTTCTCTCTATCCATATGTCTATTTGTCTGTCTGTCTTTGATCGGGTAATTTCAAGAGAAAAATCCATCAACCTTTCTCAGCAGTGTCGATAAGGTCTAGACGTATCCTGTACTATTCAGAATTTCCCTCTTTCTCGTATTTTGTCCATTTCGAAGCGAGATTCCTTTTTATTTTGGAATGTGCATGAATTTGGGCTTAAATTTTAGAAATAAAAACCTGTGGATTAGATCTAGATGAATGTTTGTATAAGTTTCTAAGTTTAATGCTAATTGATTATAAAGGCTAGTCAATTTTGATTTGTTTTCACATCATGGTAACATGGATGTACTACTGTTGTACTAATCTTTGATCATGTTGATGGAAAGATTCAGATCAATACCAATCAAAAGCTTGGTCCGTCTCTATTTTCATAATAAAAACGAGGAATTTTATTGACAACCATCAAATGTAAAACCTTCTGGGAACCATTAAGCCATCGTTATACTATTCTTGTTTTAGTCGGCTGCTATTTATCTTTCAAATGAGTTTGTATTCATCACATTTATTACATAAACAAAAATCCATATTATCGAAGTTGATGAGTCAACATCAAAATGCCTGTTGATTGAGAGTAGGATATATCATAGTGCTAAATGGTGGACAAATTCTGCAGATGTAGATAAATTTAAGGACTTTATTGCGTTATATGATAGACTAATGGCAGGCTTTTACAACCAAATGGAGAATTCAGACACTATCAGACTTTTATAACACAATTGGGAATTAAACTGTATCGAACATCAAAGATAGACTGTGTTCATTGGATGATGTGAACAGACTTTTAAAATACTGTTACACCAATGACATTTGTATCAGATTTCTGTGTGGCTACAAATTACTACTACATTAATTTCTTATATTACACGGTCAAACTAATTGAAGATTGTGTGTATACTAAGTACCGGATACATGTAGTTCGATTGCATTCAGAGTAGTATGTGTTTACTGCATACTATATATTATCTGTCTGACCATTTCTATCCTCCTATGTGTATGGGTTAGACCATTATGTGCAATTAAATTAATTACCACAAATATTTATAAAAATAATAAAATAAAATTCACTATGGTATCTTTAGTCATAGACCTGACCCTGAGATTACAAAACTCTTTGAGTATGATTTCATGCTCAAATTTAAATGCGGATTTGTGAACAAACTTTGAGTTGAGCATGAAATCGTACTCAAAATTTGTTTGTGAGAGAGAGAGAGAGAGAGAGAGAGAGAGAGAGAGAGAGTATTACAACATATGGTGCTCAGAAAATATTTGACACACTGGACATACCGCCCCTGCTCCTAGGACTTTACAGACGAGATGTCCGGTCCTGTTATCCACAGTTCATGGAGCTTCCGACAATTGAATTTACTTAGACTGGGTTTGTGATATACAATGCTGGCTTGAGATGGATCAGACCCACAGAATGCTTGGCAGCTAATCATTTCATTGGCCACTTTGTGAAGGTTTAGTAAGCCGAGATTATGACAGATGTGTTGGACATGTTTTTTTATGAAATGAGCAAATAGTTTTGATATATGAAGAATGAGAGTGAGTCAGATTATCTCTCTCTCTCTCTTTCTCTCTCTCTCTCTCTCTCCCACTCTCTCTCCCCCTCTCTCTCTCTCTCTCTCTCTCTCTCTCTCATAAATATTGTATATGGAAACTCAAGGCAAATAAATTAATATTAATTGATGACCTACTGTATGCACCATAATGAAGATATATGCTTATAACATTGAGCTTTAATACAATCTAAGTTATGTGTAACATGTTTGTACGTGACTATCAGACATTTACTGGAATTTGAATGCATCCATCCCGCTGCTAATAAATCCATGGTATTCTCATCAGAACACATCCCCACGCAATACCACCAGTGGAAACATGAATTCAACTATGCAATAATCATTCTCAACAATCGTGCATATCATGGACCTTCGAGGAATACCGCTGCTACGATTCAGTCATAGAATTGTTTCCTGAAGTCTTTCCAAGATATCAACTAAAATAGTTCTTGCAAGGCTAATGAGTAGCCAGTCGTGTCAAACTCTAGATGCAGAACCATTTGATAGAACATGGCTCTAACATAATGCCCCAGATTCTGTGCCTGGCAGATTGATATCCTATAACGATATCCTATAATGATATACCATATGGTACTAGGACTATGCATGTCTTACAGCAATACACAAGGCTTTTATGGCTTGGGAGGAACAGGGCCGTATAAAGTCCTTGATTGAACGATTGACAATTTGCGTGTGTCTGCAAATGAATTGTTTGTCATCCTGATGGTGATGAATTAAGCAGTAGTTTCTCCTCGCAAGATTCTCGGGAACAACTTTTGCTTCTTTTGTTGCTTTACCTGAAATTTATTGCATTCTCAGATAGAAACTGTTTCAATCAATATTATTCCATTTCCAATTTGTTTGAGGAAGTCATTTCCACAGTATGATGTGGATAATAGTATCTCGTATGAATTAACTCCATAGCATATTGACTTAATCATTTCCGATACAACAACTCCATGTTTACACGTGGGCTTAGTTCTCCTGCGGGTATATAAACAATATGCTAGCAGCATTAATTGTCTGATGGGAAATATTGATCCTGCTACCAGTTTTCAATACTTTTGTTCTGTATACCATCGAACTGATTACATATTTACAATGGATTAAGCATAGGATTTGAGATAGAGAGAGAGTGATTGCTTTGGATGAGGAAATGTTGCTTGTAAATATCTACGTATGTTGTCAATATTTATGTATTTTTTAAAGATAATGTCCCTTTTAGTGGTGTGTCTGTATATTGTATATTAGTTTCAATTACATGTACCTAAGAAATGGTTCCAAAGTAAGCAACCATGGTTTTCAGGATTGACAAAGTTGATTTCTTCCCAGAAAAATACTGCAGGTTTCTTACTGATAAGATTTATATCTTATGGAGAAGATTGTCTTTGCATTAAGACTAAAAGATTCCCATTGACGTTAAAATTAATAAAATCAACATAATATTTTTTTCATTTGTATGAGCTAAACATAGTTATTGCTGTATAAGCAAAGGGATTGGTGCAACAGTCAGCCTGGCATTTATATTGTGGAATGCTATTTTAGGGAGACAGACAATTGTAATTTTTATAAGGGGGGATATTAACATGAATCAATGATATATACATACACTATTCTCTTAATTTCTATGCATAATTGTCACTGCTAATTCACTTTCCTTGTAGGTATATATTCACATTTCCTAGCAATGACTTTAATCCACACATTCTACAAAGATTCATTGCCTATGAACTGATTTACAGTTGATGCATTGGTCAATAAGCTTCTGGTGATGAAGAATGCCATCTCTCAATGACATTGACATAGACTTTTTCACCACTCCTAACATATTCCGTACCTCCGTCATCCTGAATGTTATGTGAGGATGCCATCTGTAATAGTCCTTCCTATCACTGCCTTCCCTATGGCTTCTAGGTCTGTTTGTCAGGAGAAAACAGAGTGAGTCAGAGAAATCGAATTTCTGTATGCCCAAGGCCTCCTCGCATTTCTCAATTGCCGACTTTTATTATAATGGAAGCCCATGAAATCATCAGCTACCTCACTGTGAAGAAGGAAGGTCAGTCTATTCATGAAGTTTGCTCAACGTGGAAGCCAAATGTAGTTCATAGAGGTATGGGTTAAGAGGCCCTCTGATCAGGAGAGTGAACATGGTGAATGGTGAGGTCTTCCTGAACCTCTGACATGACTTTCCAGAATGAATGACTGGAGATTGCAGGTTTCCAGGTGGCCAACATCAGTTCCTCAGACTCACAGAGTCAGTTCTTCATTGAATGGAGAGTTTTCAATGGTTCCCTCTCTTTCCCCTTTAAGAACCTGTGGCAGTTGTAGTGCATTTGTCTATGAACCAGGGCACCGTTTCATGATGCTCTCATATCCACTAAGAGACCATAGCACTCTTGTTTCCTCTATTATTTCACTCATAGCTACCAGAGCGCTATGGTATCTTCATCATAAAAGCAATACCATGAACACCCTGTCATGAAGCTCTTGTACCCACCAAGAGAACATCTATCTTGCTGATAGCTACAAGAGCATTATTACTGGATAAGAGAGCTTTGTGCAACAACACCCTGGGCACCCCTTCATAAAGCTCATGTACCCACCAAGAGAATATAGTGCACTCATATCCATTAATCTTGCTGATAGCTCCAAGAGTATTATTAGTGGATAAATGACCTTTGTATAAAGCTCATATCCACTGAGATCATACCCCCCTTGTACATGCTCCATTGCTATATGTAAGAAATAACTATGAGAACACTATTCAAGGTTTTCCTCACACACCATGGAAATATTGTAAAAAGAAAAAACAGTTATAACCCACACAACCTACTTTCTTTTGTCATGAAAAATTACCTTTGCCAAGCTGGAAGCAACCACAACTATACAACCATACAGTTATTGTGATTAATTCAGAAGAGAAATGGTATTCAAATTAAAACCAAATTCAGATCCAGACATATTGGAGAATTAATATCTAATAAATCAAACTCCAAATTCATCAAATAGTAATTGCCTGCATTGTAGAACCTTTGGCGCTTAAGAACGGTCAAGTGTCATCAAAATAGATTGCCTGAGATTTCATATGCAGAGTGTATTGCTATATACAGTAGGGTGATGATTGTGTATTTAATGACTGCTGTGAATGAACTATAGACCTCTGTCTTACCATCTGCCATCAAACAATCCAAGGCATTGCTGTCCTTACAATCGGCTCTTTAAAAGGATTTCTGTATTTCAGCTTTAGTACAATTGAATGTGTATCTCAATTTTCTCTGTGTTAATATATTTACTTTTTGTTTTGGGTTGGGGTTTAAAGCCACTTTCTATATTCTTTCAATTATATCATGGCTTGTCAGTTTTATTTAGGGCAGGAAGAAGCACTCCGCATCTGTAGCACTCAATGTTGCAGTAAACCTGTGAGTACCGGCTGGTACTGATGGACTAAGGATAATATATATATATATATATATATAGCTAGTGCTATGAGAATGCACCAATTAGAAGACATTGAGTGGTATAAATGTCCATTATTATTATTATTATTATTATTATTATAGGACATCACATGGATGGATTGCTACAATGCCATTGACAGTGTCATGCAAATAGTTATGATCCAAGATTGCAGATCATCAGACAAAATGTAATTACTGTTAATGATGAATACTCACGGTTTTGACAATAATAGTAGCTTTACCATTTTACGAATTGGAACAATTTCTTCAACAACTGAATAAAGAAATGTACATGATTAAATGTTTGTAAAATGAAGGAAATAGTCTTGAATCCATATTTCAAACAAAAAGGACTAAACATGAATAATATTTAGAGCTGTCAATGCCTTTATTGGTACACCTGCAATCCTCGTCACGTATGGGTGAAAGATTCCCGCTGTGACGTAAAACAATAATTCACTCACTCACTCACTCACACCTGCAATCGACTAAATTTGTAAATATATATTTATGGTTTACCGTTCCGAAATGTCTTAAACCTCGTTGCAGACTTTACATGCACTTAACGATACCACTTGAAGACCTCAGACATTGCATGTCACAGAAGCATCCTGCAAGACACGGCTAATGAGAGGAAGAGCCATGCGAACATCAGCGAACATAGTACTGCAGAACTGTGTTGATAATCAACCTCCAGATGGTACGACTCTCAGTCACGGCAGGTGGCCATTTGCACCTGGAGAGTTATCAAATGTTAAAGTCTTATGCCCTGCACTGTGGCTCTGAGTTGTTGGTGGAAGTTAAGAATGAGTACATGGGAAGTTAGTGTGTTACGTGATCTTCTCGTTAGCAAACACTCAGCTAACCTACGTGAATGCTCACAGTCCTCTAGGCAATATCATGGTCGCTGCCATACTAGAACAACATCTGTCACGTGATAGTCACATGATACTCTAGCTCGATTATTATCAATATTTCCAATAACTGATTAGATTAGTGCATGATTTGATTAGATAATAATATATATTTCAGTAAAATATATATCTGTAGTTTTTCCTGTTGCCTAACAATCAGGAAGTAGTTGAAATATAATTAATATAAATTACACTATTTCCCGTAATCAGTTGATAATATACAGACAATCATAATTACATTATGGTTTCTAATTACATATATGTATTTTGAAGTTAATTCCTAACTGTAATTTATCACTCTCAAATGATAAAATGTCATGGTTTACTAAAGAATGTAAAATAGGTCCTCTGCGCATTCTTCTGAGTGGTGAGGCTGACAACGACTAATCACCATTATCCCAGAATCTTGGTAAGATTACTGCTCCTATGAATGCCGATGGTATTACTGGAGATAAGGATAAGTGGAAGTAGTCCCGAGTTCAAGTAATGTTGGTGTAGTAGTATGAAAGATGACATGAGAGTAATGCTAAAATTACTGGAAGTGCTCCATGGAAGGATGGCTTGATATTGAAATATGTGTCAGATATGGAAGGATGACATAATATTGAAAAGTATAATGGACATGCTTCAATGATAATAATAAGGCTTTTATCAAGGATTTGGAGCTTCTTCAGAATTATTTTTTTTTAGAAATCCCAATTCATTATTAGGTATGTGTTGTTATTAATCCAATACATAGATTTTCAGAAGGGTTTTGTGAATTCAAACAGTTGACCAATTACAAATCGTAATGTAAAAATTTCTGCATATTAATATTTTTAGTCCTATAGACTTGGAAAAACCCTGTATATGGCAGTAAATCATATTAATTAACTTATGAAACAAGAACAAAGCCATTTTATTGAGTTATCCCCACTTACATTTAAGTACCTCATTCTTGAAAAATAAACCTCCTTCGTAACTATATAATCATATCTCCTAAATACTACTAAACTATCCTGCAAGTGAATATTTGTGTCAGATGTATGGCACTATCTGCTGTAACTTTGACATTTAGTCCCATATCTGTATTTTCATTAAGAAAACAAGCTAATTCCATAAGTTATTGCAGATTGATATCCGGAAGGAGCATTATTTGCCATTGATCTGCCATTGACGCTGTTCAATGGTTATTGTCTGGGACTGATATCTGTGCCGCATTTCATGAAGCCATCGTTAAGTCCAAAATTGTTACTCTCAAAGAATGTTTCTCAAATATTAAAATATCCCAAATGGTCATTTACTTTGAAATTTCTTTTCTTTGTTAATTAAGTCGTTCATGTGCAGTGTTAATATATAATAGTTTTGTGAAATTATGCAATAAGGTTTTGACTTGAAACTATGATTTATTTGTGTAATGGGACCCTATTGTGATTGTTTGTGTAACCTATTGACTGATTGTCTGCCTCTGGAACAAGTGACCCAGTTATGGATATTATGGTGAAACAGGAGATTGCGATGGTAAATGAAGCACGGATTATCTGAAAATAATATCAACCAGATCTCTTAATGACTGAGATCCAAGTCAGTACTTTGCGCAACACTCATGCCCGTTATGTCATATCTGATGATGCCAATATTGATAATATTGATAATACTATAATCATAGTGTCTAGTTGATTGTGACATTAAATTATATAATTGTATCAAGGAGACATATAGAATGAGGGTGAGTTTAATGCCATTTTCCCCCAACAGTTTTATCAATTTTGTGGCAATCTGCCAAAGACTGGAGGAGACCCTACATGTGTGGCATATATGCGCAAAGTAGCACTGGTGCAGTTGTACCAAAGTTAATGACTGTTATGTTTACTCAGACATAGGCTCCATTACTTACTTGAATGAAAAAACATCCACTGCAGAGAAGATATTGTGCTGGGATTTCCACTCAGACATTTCAGTTTTATTGTCCGACACACTATCCACTATGTCATTTTGCTATATCGCTGCCCTCACTTGCCTCTTAGCCTAATGGTTACCACTAACCATCATTGCGTATGGGCAAACGCTTTCTGCAACGACAAATCAACAACAAAAAACATCAAGTGCAACATTTACTGCTACATGCTTCACAATATTGTCTCCCATTGTGTGGGTTACGATATGTTCTTAAAAACCATGGCTCAATTTGCATGTGCTGGTGTGTGAAGGTATGCCTAACAAGCTGACAAAGTCTTTATACTGCTCACAGATGATCTGCTGCTTGCTTTTTATCTTCGGGAAGTCTGTTACAAGTAAATACATTTTGTATTTGTAAACCATAAATATGTTCATCGGTATCGATAACACAGTTTTTATATCAATAATTATTACTAAATATTTCTACCGATAATAATCGCAATTATCAATATATTTAACCAGCCTTAATCAACAACATAAGGGAAGTGAAAGTTAATCCTTATTCATACATTGTGGGCAATATCATCCTATTGAAAATGCATCTGATCAGAATTTGTTCTGGTACGAAACAGATACCCTTGACCCGAGTAGCACACTGACAAGACATCACAGACAAAGGTAGACTGTAGAATCATTAAGAAATGTATTTTGGATTATGAGATTAGGCCATTAGAGTATACATGGTATAGATATATAATTATTTCCCACTGAGGCAAAGATAACAAGGGAGTATTGAACAGGTTCAGTACATAGAGGTACATACATTCAGTACATACAGGGTAGGACATAGCCCTGACATTAACATTGAATGATGGAAAAAGCTATTCTGAAATGCCAGTGAATATTTAGAGAATAACCCACGAGACGAGTGATTACGGAAAATATGTCCCTCATGAAATTAATGTTCACAGTTCCGAGCTTCAGCGAGTAGGTTATTCTAATTATTCAATATAATCATTTTAATGTAATAAACCATTGAAACCTGCCAACAAATAATTTTATCGAGAGGGCGAACTAGCAGTCGAAAACGTGTACATTTCACATAAGCACAAGAAACACAAAAAGACATAATCGACACTGTTGATTATGGAATCATTATTACATAGTAGATATCCACCATGTATATTGAATAAGTCTGCTTATACAAGCATTGTTTTATGAACAGAATCCTAGATTCCTGGGCACGGCTGTATTAAATGGCGTAAATCTATGGTAACCTGAACTCCAACCTTAGCCATACACTACACCATAGACTACACCATTACTAAGTCTGGAGATAAGGCTACCTTGGAGTTAGGCCATTTTGTACAGGAGGGCTCAGCATTGTTTTATTAACGAAAACTGAAAACTGAAATCAATTATGGTTATGAAAGTGAAACGTTTTTAGTTAATTCTTAGATGGTTATAAAACTGAGACATTTTTAGTTAATTAATACATGGTTATGAAACAGATGCAGATTTAATCAATAATTCTTTCCCAAATTGGGTTATGCATTATCATGTACCACATTATATCAACACAATATCAATGTCAATTTCATGTTTTATGCATAGCATACTTATTGAATATTTCTATAAAAACTAAATATTACTCAATAGCATGTCAATACTAGTACAATTCTAGTTCAATATTATATCTATTAAAACTCACAGCATCTATATACAGACAGTCCGGTCAATACTCTATCTCGGGAGAAACTTCATAAAAAAAACCCCATAGATTTTCAACATGTCAACCGATGGTTCCATGCCATAAATTTTGAATGATTCCAAACATCGGTAGTGCATCCCTGAAGGTTCGCTGATGGTGCAGACGTCAGATAGAATCATGCCGGGACCTTCGATTGAAGCTTTCCGATCTCTGAGAAGTTTTAGTTGAACTCAGTCATAGGGTTAAACCTCTCCTTGGGAGTCATTGACAAATTCTCTGGAGTAACACATGCTTAGACAGAAGGGATTAAATAACATTAACCCTTTCAATCTCTAAGTGGGAGTGTTTCATTTGTTCATGAAATTGGCTCGACCACCCCCACAATATCTCTGCTTTTGCTTGGCAAGCAGTTCGATTTAAACATTTTATTCATCAGAACAGGATTGGAAAAACTAGTCCAACATATAAAATCCACTCATGTATATTTATGTGATGTACATATAATATTTAATGTAATATAGAACTGTTTACAGAAACAGACAATGGAATAACATTATAATTTTGAGTTAATTATTGAAATTGTTCCTGGAATAATTCACCTAGTTCACTAATTCACTAATTTCCTGCTGCTATGACAACGTCCTCTGTGGCATTATTAGTTACCAGCGTGGCGCACAGGATTTTACAGGCTGAAATTTCTCGTATACCTGAGACCGAATTGTAATCGATATCTACATATGTTTAAGAAAGCGAACTTGCGAATATTAATTCAGAATGACTTAAACGTATGAGTCGAGAGTGGCCGCCATGACATCACATTGCTCTATGTGGTCACAACTATTAACTATGGCCAAATAGCAGACAAACGTTTTGATTGAATTTACATGTTCACATACAGGAACATGACGGTAGGATAAATTCATTGTCAACATTGTCAATATTACCATAAACAACATGACACAATGTTTTGTTTGTATGAGATAAAGATCTAATGAATGTTAGGATCCAGAATAACTACTACTGTATTCTCTATATGTAAGCTATTTTTTTCTTTTGGAATTGGAGTTTAGAGCCGCTTTCAAGATTCTTTCACTTATATCATGACTTGTCAGTTTAGGGCAGGATGAAAGCCGCAACATCCGTAGCGCGGAATGTAAACCTGTGAGCACAGGCTGGTACTGACAAGACCAAGGATGATCACTGCATTGCCACTCTACAGACATTGCATCCTATCAATATCGCGTCAGAAAGGTAACTTTCACGAACATTGATACCGGGCGCCCGTGGCGGGATTTGAACCTGGAAATTTGGCCCCAAAGTCCAACATTCTACCACTGTGCTACCACCCGCCTCTATATCTAAGCTGGTGTATTGCAAGTGAATGGATTTTAAACATAACTAACCCATTGAAGTATATTCATTGTGTTTTCCAATGCTTAGTAATGGTTCTTTAGATGAAAGCTGGCTCCATGGCATACTGAAGGTCATGGGTTTAATCCTATCAAAAGATGTTAAAAAGATGGTACATGTTGTTCCCATGCTTGGTGCTCAGCATTAAAGGGGTAAAGCAAGGACTGGTTGGCTCGGAATCAGTAAACTATGTATGTGTTTTCTTCCTTCAGGCAATGTAGACATTTATTCATTGTATTTCGGTTTAACCCTCTCCCTGCTGGCTTAGACACAGACACTGCTCTTTAGGGCATCTCTGGTTGTCTCCACCATGGAGAGGGTTGAAGGTAAATACCTCATTTGAACTCTGAAATTAATTGTGTTTTTCTTACCCATTGAAAACAATTTTAATTAACTAAATTTTATCCTACATTCAGATAACAAAGAACTATTTGATCATCATTAATCTCTAAATTTATCAGTCTGCTGTCTTTCAGTCCATTTCATTACATTCTTTTCTTGCAGTTTGTTGTACTGTCATTTTCTCTGCCTTCTGACATCTTCATTGAAATGGCACCAGATTGATTTTCACAGGCATTAACATGTCAGTGCTTCTTTAATACACACAGCTGGTGACTTAATTGTCACAGTGTGTCATCTTTATGTGACTGTAGTGTCCACGTTAATATTTAATAGAGTTTATAGATCTGTTTCTTTCACTGTTTCTGATGTCCTGCCCATAGTAATCAGCTATTGGTTCCACATTATATTCATTCCGCGATGTCCACTATTAATAGCCAGTAGTCGGGAACTCTTGTTATGTATAATGCTTCTTATTGTAATAATTGAAAAACATATTAGGATTTAAATTATTCAGTTTTATAATGCATTTTATAGTAAGTCTGTTAATTTTTGAATGTCTACATGAAATATTAGGATTTCAATTATTTAGTTTAATAATGCATTTTATGGTAAGTCTGCTCATTTGACATGAAATTACAATGTTTATGACATGGAATTCTTTATTGAAATCAAAATGTTCATGATTTGTGTTAAAGTTGTAATAGCATGGTTGTCATCTTGGTTATAGGCTATAGGTGATCGTCAAGCCAATGAAGCCAGAAATGTTCCCACCGTAGCTCCAACCTTAACTATATTATACATAGTTTTGTATAGGATGGTCTGCAAGGCCAGTACCAGTGTGTGTTGACCGGGGTCCAGTTGCACGAAGCTCTTGTAGCTGTTGTAAGTCCAATTGTAGAGTCTTCTACAATTGGAATTGGGTTTCACAAAGCTCTTGTAGGCTATCTGAATAAGACAGTGCTACAACTATTGTAACGGCAACTGTAAGTCCCTACAACTATTGTAGCCTACAAGAGCGTCGTGCAACTGGGGCCAGAGAAAGATGAATGCATGCGGCTGTGAAACCAATCTGGCCTAGCTACAAGTGAAGTAAAGGAGTACTGTGAGGGACATGTCAACAGATGTGAGTTGCATCCGGAACTGTATGTGTGAAACAGATCCCTCCCAGTAACCACTGAAAGCTCTTGTCAAGGTCAGCCAACAGATAGGGAATGCGTCCGGATCTATTGGTGTGAAACTGATCCCTCTTAGACTCCAATGGTGATGGTGAATAGAATAGGAAATCAGCCACAAGTACATTGAGAAGATTGATATTGAATACACATTGTGACTTACAGACTTGCCATGATTGCTTTCAATTGTGTCCAATGTTCAGATGGTAAACTTCCATCTATTCCATTGAATATTGTGTGAATAATAAAACAGGATCAGATTGCACTCTGGGCACCTTTACAATTTCACTGCACTGGAAACAAACCCACATTGGCTATCAAAAATAGACACGTTATTACTTCAACCATATGAGACTTGACAAGGTTTCACAAGTAAATACTCGCTTCCGCAGGTCAACATTCACACTATACATAATGGTACTAAAAGTAGTATAGACATCATAATGCATTCGGTGTGTGTGTGTGTGTGTGTGTGTGTGTGTATATATATGAACATTATTAACTTCTGTTGCTATGTATGATGTAATGTGTTCCATGTTGGAGCCAATTTGTCACTGGATCATACAGATCATACAGACCAACAGCATTTTATACCACACATGACCATTTTTATTTATTTCTTATTTAGAAAGGTCAGTTGGTATTTTCAAAGATGTTTTCCTCCTAAAACCAGTTTAGCACCTCCCTGACACCAACCTTCTGTTCATAGTTAGCATATCATTATTTATTCTGAATCATGTCTTTTGTGCTGCAATTAATTTTTGACTCATTTATTTCATAATTAATCATTCCTCGTCGCGTATGGGCGAAAGATTCCCGCTGTGACGTAAAACAATAATTGACTCACTCACTCACTCTATTCACCACTGTATCCAGAGCCCAGTTGGACTAACTCTAGATCTGAGGTATTATCTTTCACAATGTTCAATCTCGTTGAATATTTGTCAGTGGGATAATCATCCTCTGTGGTGGTGCTGATAATGAGTTCAATTGTTCTCTTAGAATACATGTACTGGTACATACATTCAAGTTTCTCATTTGTATCAAATAAATTATGCCATTTGTAACCTTATGTTCTTATAAATGAATAATGCTTTGACATTTCTGTCGTAGTACATATATATATGAAAATGTCACATTTGTCATGGATGTGACATATAAGAAAATGTCATCAATTCTGACTAAACCTGTGGTGTCTTTGAGTTAAGGAACTCATTGTAATCGCTCTGGCATTGCAATTTCGCTAACAGTAACACAGTTAAAGTATAGGCAATTTGCTAAAACTAACGGTTTTCCAGTCAAATTTTCCATGGTTGGGAAATATATCATGGTTCCATATATGGAGAAGATTGTAACACATCTGCATCATACTCCAAAGGATGTTGAGAGGTCAAATAGGTGCACACCTATCCTTTAACAAGGGCAATAATGTATATGTATGACAGGGTGCTATCCCACAGAACAATCCTAGTGCTACAAGAGTCGCTATAAGAGTTGTAACTCTTGTATCTGTATATCAAAGTTACAGATTTCATAGCGCTACCATTATTCTGAGAAATAGGATGCTGAGCAGTAGTATGTTAGAAATATAGGCATTTCTATAGTACATTTTCCTCCCATAATATTAGTATTGATGAGATATTTCTGAAAATAGATACGAAAAATAGCATTAAAACCATGACACTCTGTGATTGGCTAAGACAGTGAGAAGTTTGAGTGCTCTGTGTCATGTCTCGGTGCTGGGAGACATTACTGTCAACATCATAATGGAACTGTAATGACAATCAGCTAACAGCAAAGTAGAGCAGGACGTGCATGTTGTATCAGTGATGCATCATGGGAAATATCAGGTTCCGCTGATGTTTGTCATTAACAACAATACCTATTGATCATGGTTTCGTACAAGTGGCGGGATGTTTATATCTGTCATGAATCCACCGAACAGTGATGCAACGGCGTTGCATCACAAAACACAATTGTGTGCAACGTAATATAGCTAATAATGAAATTGTGTTATTCTTTCCTTCACATCCATATCATATTGAAATGTACTTTTTATGTGACATTGTTCTCGTTGTATAGAACATATGAGCTGTATTAGCACAGGCTGGAAGACAACAGCTTGGGTTGTATACTCCCCATGAGGTTGAAAGGGAAAGGGAATATACACTGTTTCATTGACAGGTGATAATATGTTATTCCTATGCATATATTGCACTTTACGTCTCTCATAACAGTATAATATAGGACTCGGACCTGTTTTTCACAAAAGGGTTGTAATGTATTCAGGGCATAAATTGGGGCATTCAACATGTTCTTACTATAGCAGGAAATGATTTAGATTTCAAATTTCAATTATGCCCAGATTACCAGTACAACCCTTTCGTGAAACAATGTACAAATGTCATAATTGTGATATCACTTTAGGTAAGTGGCTTATTTCAAAATTGCCTCTGTTCACCCATCAGAGATTGGGTATTTTGTAGGATGACATGGCCATGGGAATGGTGAACTTATAGTGCAGCAAACGACAGGTTGTATAATTCCCAGGGAGGTGAGAAGGGACACTGGGTGCACATTAATCCATTGACTTGGGATAATAATGTGGCACTTTGAGCATGCCTTAGGGTGTGGATTTGGCCTATTATAAGTAGCCATTATTATTATTATTATTATTATTATTCCGCATATCCCTTGTCATTGGTGCAATTATCACCATCTACCCAAAGATCAGGTGCTAAGGAACTTGAAAACTTTTTCAAGGGTAGGGATAACATCAAAGTCACAGTGTAATCGATACCTCACTGCAAGGGTATAATAGATAACCCCTGTGCTCCCCACTGCAAGGGTAGGGATAACTATCAAATTGGAATACAGCCCCCATCGCAAGGGTGTAAATAAATGTGCGCACGTGACACAACAACGTATAGGTACGGATCACGCATATATCCCACAAATTAGTGCTACCCCACGTACAGGGTGTCAGCACCTATCCGGCCCCTACTACGAAAGTTGGTGTCAACATGATAATAAACTGCGCCCACCAATCGACCTACCCGTCGGGATCAGTGGCACTGTCACAAACGGCCTGGCATGCACAGGTGTCGCCTCGCGTTGAGCACTGCCCCTCAGTATGCTGCGGAAATACCTCGGCAACCCACGCTGATTGAAATGCACGCTGTCCTCGCACAGAAACGTCTGCCACTCCAGTGACAAGTTCCGGTGTGGCCAGAAAACCACTTGTCGCAAATTACGGCAGATCCGCCGTAAAGTCTGGTTGAAAGCCGACAGCTGCTGCTCGTAGTCGGCCCTCCTTGGCTTCGCCCGGTGATATGCAGACACAATATATACCACGGTCGTATGTACCAAAAGAGAGTTCGCAAATTCCACGATATCGGCAGCTAGAAAATCAGGGGCCGGTCGAGCCGTACTGTCAAGATCATTCGCACCTAAGTCCAATATTATGGCATCTGGCTGGCTACCGCGAATGGTCCGAATCGTCTCGCCCGCACGACGAACTGTCAGCCCTCCAACACCAAGGTATGAAACACGCACCAGAAGAGGGTCTAGATTGAGATTGCCGTGTCCCCGCTGTCCCGCGTAAGTGTCCAAACGGTGTACAAAACTGTGCCCTAGCACCAGAATATGAAACGGCATCCGGTCAACGACAATGAATAATAAACTGTAGCGATGCTAAACTGTTGTCACTTTTTTCTGATGAACACAATGGTGGAAGAATTGAAAC
>JAUTBT010011193.1:0-24070 GCA_032361225.1 Lepetodrilus schrolli
TGCCCATCTCATCCTTCCGGGTACCCATTCTCTGCTGGGTGAACAGAGGCATTATCGAACTAAGCCACTTGCCTAAGTTTTTCAGCCTGTGATTCAGTGTAGGGCAGGAACGAATCCTAGATACGATCAGGCTCTCAGTCACCCATCCACGTACCAGCCGAGCTAGAACGTGCTTCACTTTAACCTGAGTGGTCAGCCGTGCAATGCACGGGACCATGTGATAGGTTCACTGCAACAGTCAGTATTACAGATGTTGCAGGTTTAATAATTAAATTGATCGTTGAGTGTGATCTGACTTTGCTATGAGTTATTGGCCTGGCGGGTCTGAGACCGAGTGTGATCTGACTGTCTGAGTGTGGCCTATCTATTGTCAGACCAAGAAGATGCTGGTGGAGAAGATGGGCCAGGAGGCGGTAGAGCTGGGCCACGGTGAGCTCAGTATCACCGGCGTGGAGGAGAACACCCTGATAGCCAGTCTGTGTGACCTGCTGGAGAGGATCTGGAGCCATGGTCTGCAGACTAAAAAGGTGGGTAAATGAGAGGTGTATGTGAGGGGGAGGTGTATGAGGGGGAGGTGTGTGAAGGAGAGGTGTATGTAAAGATGAGGTGTATGAGGAGGTGTATGAGGAGGAGGTGTGTGAGGAGAAGGTGTGTGATGAGAAGGTGTGTGATGGGGAGGTGTATGAGGGGGAGGTGTCTGAAGAGGTGGTATTTGAGGAGGTGTATGGCAAGAGGAGGTGTGTGAGGAGGTGTATGATGGGTGGAGGGGGAGGAGGTGGTATTTGAGGAGAAGGTGTATGAGGGAGAGGTGATGGGGTAGGGATGTGCCAGGAAGAAGGTGGTGCTGTGGTGGCATAGCCACGGTTTCCTAATGTAATGTAGGTGTGGGAATACAAAGACCAAGGGGATGGGGTGGGAGGCTATGGAGCCACGGCCTGCAGACTAAAAAAAGGTGGGTGAGAATATGATTGTAAGCAGGAAGGAGGAGCAGGGAACTGGGGTAGTTCAGACATGGCTTTCTAATAAGGTGGGTATGCACCAAGGGAGCAGCTGGATGACACAGTGGAAGATCCCTGGACAATTTTCCGTGGAAATCCGCTGATCTTTTTGTCCTGGATGGCCTCCAGACCCCAGACCCTGGGCTTGTTTTCAGCTGAAATAACAAATTTCAGTGTCAGTGTATTCTGTACTATTGTCATACATTCTATGAATCGAAAAACTTCCTAGCAAATCGCTTTCTACGATTGCCATGTTCATTTTTGTAATATATATTGTACCTCATGCCAAGGTTCTCAGCCTGATTGAATAAAGGTTCTGTTCTGTCTGTTGCCCTGCCAGTGAATTTGATATGTTCAAATGTTGATATCCAGCAATACCTGAGCATTGTGTTGTGAATCTGGAACTGTTGTTGCTGTGTTATAGGGAAAGTCTGCTCTGTGGTCCCACCTGCTGAGCTTCCAGGAGATTGAAGAGAGTACCGACACAAACCGAGCCATCAACCCCAAGCTGCTCACCCCAGGTGCGTTACAGCCATGTTTACTAGCTCTTGATTCACAGGTTACAGACTTCACGGCTCTCTGTAGTATTCTCAGAGGTATATTGTGGATCCAGTGGCGTCGCAAACTGATGGCACATCTACTAGTTCAGTGACGGCACACACCTAATTACAGAATTGACAGACAACAGCTGTTAAGATGTATTTTTATATGGGTATGTCCAATATACCATAATATCATTGGGTTACTGGCATTACAACAACTCTATGTATAGGTATTGATGTCTACAAGATCATGGCAGGTCTGTTGGGAGCTGTGGATATCCACAATATCATAATGTAGATGTATAAAACTACAGACATTGATTCAGGTTTTGTTTCATGTGGTCCAACATTCTAAATGAATGTCAAGCTTGTTATGGCCTGCTTGTTCTTCAACAATCTCCCTTGTGGAGTAATCACAGGAACCTGTATGTAGGGCAGTTATCATTGACTCTAGGAGGAAATAGGTTAACTAAAATTCATGATAAAACTGGACTGATGAATTTAGAGCGTCAGTATTGCTAACACATGTCATTATTTGTTTACAAATGCCAAAAGGATCCTGAAATTTAGTTTTTGATCAGGCTTGTAGGGCAAATATTTGTTATTACATATGTATTATTTCAATTTCTGACCTTATTATGACCTTCAAGTCTGATCATCTGTGCAAGTTCAACATTAATTGATATCATGGATCTGATTATTAGGCTGTCATTGAACATTTCCCACTTTCTCATTCCAGTCAAAATATCTGTATATATTTGACATGAAGATCAAGATTTGATATAATCACCCTTTTTTTCATTGAATGGAAATGGAAATTACCAATATTGATGTTCATGATTTTCGTTTATCTTTTCCTTCTCTGTATCAAAATGGAAATCTACCAATATCTATGTTGGTAATTTGATATACATGTAATTGTCTTTTTCTCTGTGTATTGTAATGGAGTCCCACATTATCCTTTTTTTCCCTCTGAAAGGGAAGGTTACAACCATGTTATCTAGCTGTTGGTCGATCTCTCTCTCTACTTGTTTGTTCTCGTGGCTATGGGGGAAAAATGGAAATGGGTAGCATCTCATTGTTTGGTGTGCATATCTTTCTCCCTCCTTAAGGTCCCCTGAAAAGACATAGTCTGATTGACATGAGCTCTATCATGGATGGATCCATCAAAATATTGGGTCGTTCCATTTCCTGGAGCAGTGAGTATCTGTGTAACCTGCAACCCCCTTGGCTATAGTGCATGGGGTGGTCCTCTACTGTACTACTGTGCTGAACTTCAGGCTGGTCCACACACACACAAGGGTGGATTGGGCAGGGATCTAGCTACTCAAGGCAGGAAGTTGTTATTTTGGTAAAGAATGCTAATTGTTTGTAGCAAAATTGTAAAATAGTCTTTTTTATTTAAATGAAAGATTTCAAACTTAAATGACCGTAAAGGTTTCCAAATTTTATTATATGATATTTTTCGTGTCTTTGCAGATTTATTTATATTGTTATAATTTTACTGTTTCACATGCCTTGGTACAGCTTTCTCCCTGTCCATCTGTCCATTTGTCTGTGTCTGTCTGTGGTGTACCGGTTGTGACAGTGTGGCAGTCGATCAGTCCTCGTATTAACCACTAACAGCATCACCAGACTCTTTAAGCCAGCATTTTTTTCAGGGGGAAGTAACTCATATCTGAAAATTGTCTTGATTTTATTTTAATGGATATTTGTATTAAAAAGATGGGTTGTTTTCATCACTGTACACTATCATGTACAATAAAATTCAACTTAGAATTTTTTAAGTTTTTTTTATTTTCGTATTTTATGAAATTTTTATGTCAAGTATTAAATTGGGCCTGACCAATTTAATTATTCGATAATTATAAAGTTAATATTTTAAAAGCGAGACAAATAACCATTGATTCTCATATATTATAAAATAATTGTTTACTTATTTTTCCTGGAATTCTCAATAATTAAATGTGTAAAATAATTGTTAAATTGAGGTAAACGTATTAAATTAGTCAAGCAGATGATAAAATTAGTCATGTCGATACATGAATTACTGGGGTATAACTGGTATATTGGCCATCTGTCTTTGCTCTATGACTTATCATGCCACTATTGCAAATTATAGGGATACAAAGCCTGCCTGCTGCCTTTATTATTATGCTGGGGATATCTTTGATATATTGGATTTCAAGGGCAATTCATTTCAAGGCCAGAAATAACAAATCAGAAGGAAGCCATGTCTTATATTAAACTAGGATACTCTTTCAAAGTTAATTTTAACAAGACCAACTACCGTAATGCAATTAATTTGTATGTTTTCAAAATATGAAGCTACAGCTGAAATGAGTGCGTGAAATAGTACAAATTCCCCCTATCATTACGTTTCAGACATTTGCTATGTCTGGTACAATCTTAGGTGATAATAAACATGACAGCATTCACAATGGCTGCCTACCCGATGGCCAGAGAACAGGCCTGGCACATTTACTCAGATATTTGTTTTATTCCCCATTTGATGATCTGGAAATTTTAGCTTTCAACACTAGGCTAATTTTCCAATGAATTTCGAACAGCTAATTATGTTGTTCGCTGTAGTCACAATTGACGGGATTGTTATTTTAACAATTTTGTTGTTATTTCACGCCACATCAGCTGTTGCATGGTGTATTCTTCAAAAGAGATACCAGAGTAAGACATGGTTGTCTGGCACGTTTGTCTATGCAGATCATCGTTATGACTTTATTTTACCTTATTCTCGACCTTGCCATTCTGTTTACAGCCTTGATTATAGCCTGTGTATGCCTAGTTTATAGTTTGTCATGAAATGCACTGATACTCATATTTGGTAGATTATCTCGGTAAATACTTTTTCATATGAATAAATATTAATTACAATTTTTCTAATTTTATACTACCTAACAAGAATTTTTATTTCAGAATTTTTGCACCATGAATAATTAAATTGTTGATATAGCTATCACTAAATAGTTTGAGTAAATATTATTTTATGTGGAGGGGCTATGTTTGAAAGATAGATAAGGCAAAAAGACTCAATTTGCACGTATGTGATGATGCATTTCATCACACACCCAACAGTCTACACCACTGAACTGTCTTTTCAAGCTCGCTGTCTCTATATGAAATAATATTTACTCAAAATAATTAGTGATGGCTATATGACTGTATTTTTTTAAATTTTTTATTAACAATGCAAAAGTTCTGATTTTTTAATTTCGGTTAGAGAGTACAAAATAATAAATTGTATTTTTTTTCTCAGTTTTTTATTCCATGAAGTAGTTACCGAGATAATCTACCAAATAGGGGTATCAATGTATTTCATGCCAAACTATATTGCTGTTGTGCTGGCCAGCCTAGTCCAATTATACCAACCTGTATACTTCACTTCATAGTAGACTTTAGTTACCCACTGCAAGTTGCAGTATTAATATATAGTGTCAGGTAGCTGTATTTATTAGTTGTTGAGTTCTAACAATGAGTTCCCATTCGTCCTTTCTGTCATTTGTCACTGGCATGCTAGAATTCATTCCACATTGGAGAGATGTGTGGTTGATATTTCAGTACATTCCCAGTGTTGAGTTATTCTTGAGAGGTTTCATTTTAGCTTGCTGTATTTCGTGATTGAATTGATGATAATGATTGTTTTGATTACTGGTGATTACTGTGGTTACTTAATGGTGTTTTATCAGCATTTTTATATTACTATTTTACAATAAATCTGGAGAGAAATTTTTTTATTTTGTTTTATTTAGATAATGCATGTACTTGATATGCCAGTACTAATGCTTTTGTCGTTTCACATCAGTGTTCAAGTATATTCAAAGATTTGCCAGTACTAATGTTTGTGGTTCAGTACTAGTATTCAAATATATGAACGATATATCAGTACTAATGTTTGTGGTTCAACACTGGTATTAAACGAATAAATTATATGCCAGTACTAATGATCAAGATTCAACACTAATATTCTATTTTCATATTCTATTTTCAATAAATATCTTTCAGTATTGATGTTTGTAGTTCAGTACTAGTATTCAAATACATATAAGATACATTAGTGCTAATCTTAGTATAGTTAATGTGTGTTTCAACACTAGTATTAAAATATTTAGCAATTAAAAATTATTCACTTAAACTATCTTGAAACCATTTCAAATATGAATATGGAAATAATCATTATATCTATCTTTGTATTAATATTTGTGGTTAAACACTAGCATTCAATTATATGCAATATATGACAGTATTAATGTTTGTGGTTCAACTCTATCACTAAGATATAATTATGTAAGATTTTCCAGTGTGAAATTTTGTGGTTCAACGTTAATATAAGATTTTTAGAATAGTTTCCAGTACTGATGCATGTAGACGAGTATATGCAAGACATGTCAATACTAATGTTTGTGGTTCAGTGTAGTATTCAAATATATGCAAGATGTTTCAATACCTGTACTAATATTTATCGTTCAAAACAAGTGTTAAGATTTATTTCAGTACTAATGTTTGTGGTTCAAATAAAACCAGAAACAGTCTTATTTGAGTTAATTGAATACATTATGAACATTTCACTCACTTAGTCCTATATATTTTGTTTTCCTTCTTCCTTTTCAAAGGTGAATCTTTCCAATTTGTAGTGAGTGACTTGTTGCTTATAACATGTATAATGCTGCATTTGGAATCTTAAACCCATCCACAACGATTCCTTTGTTGAGATGAATGAGGAAACAATTATGGACATTTTTCAAAATTATATACACCAGTTTTTTTCATTGTTGGTAATGTGTAAATTGCAATAACACAATGGTGGGGTATGTTAACTGGTGGGGTATTAACTGGTGGGGTATGTTAACTGGTGGGGTATGTTAACTGGCTTGTCTTCTCATTGTTGACCTCCTCTTTCTATCTGTGCATAGATCTGTCTGCCATGACTGTGGATGGAGACAAAACATCCCACGTGAAAACACATCGCCGTCGCAGTAGTCAGGGCCGAATCGAGCTGCCAGTACTCAAACAGATGCCCAAGTCTGTCACTCATGATATGAGGTGAGTATTTTAATTTATTATTTTAATAATATTGATCTCTTCTTATAAGTTTTAGTGTTGTAATTCCATATCATCATTCATTATTTTATAAACGACCAGAAGTCATTGTCTTCGTTTCTTTTTGAATGTGTATTTACCAGCTGGTTTACTGCAACATTCAGCACTACAGATGTTGCAGGTTTCCTCCTGCCCTAAACTGACAAGCCTTGATATAAGTGAAAGAATCTTGAAAGTCGCTCTAAACTTTAAAAAATATATATACAATAAAATTTAAAATATATTTACTTGCTTTAATCTGCTATTAAATATGGAAATAAATTTTAAATGAAATTGTGCATGTCAAGCCATTAAATAAAAATTACCTGTGAATTTGTGAAAAATTTAATTTGGCTGTAACATGGATATTAGCAGGTTTATTTTTTTGTGTCATAATTGTTTTAATAATATTTTTGGATTGTCATATATTGAGTGACAGCAATTAACAGTAGTCATTCATGTAGGCTGAAGTGAAAGGAATCTTAATAAATAGCATTTTATTTCTGGTTAAACCTTTTCTATATGTTATTATAAGGAGGACTAGTACTTCAAAGAGATCAATTCTATCTGCATGTATTGTGTGTGACAGACGCGTCCAGCAGATGACGGAGATCAAGACCCACGTGGGTTGTGCACGGGCGTGGGTGAGGCTGGCTCTGGAGAAGAAGCTGCTATCCACACACCTGAAGGAACTCCTGCAGGACTCCGACCTCCTCAGGTCAGTCAGTGCACACCAGTTATTTCCCTTTCTGTGACCTATCAGTGCAATCCTTAACCAGTTATTCCGTTTTCTTTGACCTGATAATGCAATCCTTAACAAGAGTTATTCCCCTTTCTGTGACCTGACAGTGCAATCCTTAACCACAGTTATTCCGTTTTCTTTGGCCTGATAATGCAATCCTTAACAAGAGTTATTCCCCTTTTTGTGACCTGACAGTGCAATCCTTAACCAGTTATTCCCCTTTCTGTGACCTGATAGTGCAATCCTTAACAAGAGTTATTCCCCTTTCCTTTACCTAGAGCCTGCAGGGAACAACAGTATCCAAATCTATTTGTTGACCTGGGTCCTGTTCCACAGAACTATCTTAGCAAGTTACCGAGATTATTGTTCTGTGGAATTGGAACCCAAAAGTACACAGTGAACTTCAACTAACAAGAGTTATTCCCCTTGTCGTTAAACTTGAGCATACAAAGTCTCCATGATATCTACCTAATTATAGTCCAACCTTTGTATAGAATGTCATGTGGCCTATGTGTATTCGGTTCTTATTATGACATATAGTCTGTCCTGTATAGTCAGTCCGTTAAGCTGTGTGTATAGTCAGTCATTTAATCTATGCATGTCAGTCCATTGGTCCCGATGTAATCACGTGAACTTCCTTCGTTCTCAGGAGTCTGTACAAGCGCTATGCCTTCCTAAGGTGTGAAGATGAAAGGGAGCAGTTCCTGTATCACCTGCTGTCTCTCAACGCAGTCGACTTCTTCTGTTTCACAAACACATTCGCACAAACTGGTCAGTATTTGTATGCAGTGCTGTTGGATATGGTCTCATTCATTGGATATAGCCAGCTCCGTCACGTATGGGTGAAAGATTCCCGCTGTGACATAAAACAATAATTCACTCACACCGTGTCGTAATGGTCTGTCCGTGTGCAGAAGGTCATGGGTTCGATCTCCAGTCGCGTCATACCAAAATAAACACGTTAAAAGATGGTACTTGTTGTTCCCCTACATTAAAGGGGTAAAGCAAGGACTGGTCGGCTTGGAATCGGTTTACTGTGTCTGAGTGGGGTATCTATGTTCTATCTGGAGCATGATATTCCAAGTGAGCTAGCACTATAAAAATTGGTGGAAATCCAGACTAGTACAAGCAGTCCATACATGCAAGCCATGATGTGAGTGAAAAAATGGCTTTAAACCCCAAATCAACCAACCAATCATTGGATATATGATATATCTCTGCCTATATTTCAAATGTGGTGTAGATTATTTCAGCAAACTCCACCCTCAAATTCACAATTAATATAAATATATAAATAATTTAAAGTAACTCAAACAACAAATTCATATTGTATAACCCTAAAAAAATGATGATAGTACACCACATACAATGATTTATTTCCTTCCAAATGATCTGCTGTCAATAAATCAGCTAATTTTCCTGGCAGTCAGCTGGTTAGCTGTTGTGTATGACCATATCACAACTGTCTGACGAAGGGCCAATCACAAAATATTCTTCTAACCATGTGACTAACATAAAACATTTTGTATATTTTGTAAACAATCCTTGTTTATCCCCGCAGGTAAAAGGATTTATTTTGATGGGTTTGCATGGCATTTCAGGCCTGAAAACACAGATTCTTGCAAATATATCTCAATATATTACATATGACAAATAATAAATATGGGCATAGGTAAAATCACACTATTTTTGACAAACCCACCACAAAGTAATGAGTCCTATTGAATAAATAATTAAAATAAATAAATAATTTTAATAATTTAAATAAATAAATATATAAATAAATAAGAATGTAAGGTTTTTAGCCAGTCTAAAAAAGTTGTTAATTTTAAAAGATAACTGGTAGCCTTCCACAGATTTCTTTTGTGGTTATTTCATTCCCAAATCTTAGAAATTTAGATTTCACTGCAGTTTGAAGACAGGCTAAGTGTTAAACATAGGGCCGATTGAAGGAAGCTACAAAAGGATTCTACATCTTTTCTGTGTTTCAGTCGTTCCTTACCGAGTGCTCATCTACCCGAGCACCAAGTTTGCCTGCGGTACCACAAGTGCTGTGCCTTGGATCAGTATCGCCGGCAGACTAGGAGAGACAGGCCTCATGGACATACCCAAGGGCTGTTTGGAGTTCTCTGTTGAGGTGAGGATGTTTGTGTGCATCGTAGGGCATTTATTTTATATATAGTCGTGTAGGGGTGTATGATTCTGACAGGGATGTTATGCAGCAATTTATTGACTATCATAAAATTAAAATTAAATCCATATTGTGCTTGCCTTGGACTTTAAAAACCCAAAGTGGGATCTTTCAGCAGTGTGGGTTGCTTTAAATACATTTGTTTATTTTTTATTTATTTATTTTAATTTTTTGGGTCGTGTATGTTTACCATGATTGACAGTATAGCATGTTGATTATCCAGCAGAGTTCAAATTGCAAGAGATAATTTATGTATTGGTGAAATAGTCCTGCAGCGACGTAAATCATTGAATTAAATGCAATATAAATAAAGCAAGAGATAACATGAAATATCTGTTAACGTTTTGCAATGTTTGCAATCTCTCTCACATTCAGCACAAAAATCTGGGAGTTCTGACCACGCTACGTATAGGGCACGATAACAGTGGCATCACCCCGCGCTGGCTGGTGGAACAAGTGCTAGTCAGGAACGAGATCTCAGGTCATACGTACATGTAAGTCACAATCAGTGTCTCATCCTATTTCTCATAGCCAGGCTCCTTAGCCATTAGCCTGAAAATGTTGACATTGAATAATGTGGAATTGTCTGCCTTGTGGAATTACTCAGAACATTGATTTCACTGCTGCGGCTACTACTACTACTACTAATAATAATAATAATATTGGCTACTTCTCAAGCACATTATTCCACACTTTTAACAGCATGCTAAACATGATATATCTATTATATTGAATGTCTTTATGTGATTAACAATGGCTCACCCATTAAAAATATAATTTTAAAGTATTTTTTTTTAAAAGAACATTGACAATGTGGAAATATGGCCTTTGTGGAATTGCTCAGAATATCGATTCTGCTAAACAGGATTCAGATATATTTAATTTATTGACCGTCTTCATGTCACTAATAATAGCACACCCATTAAAAAGTGTTCTTTTTTTTAGTAATTTCATAATAAATAATAGAATAAAATACATGTACAGGTTCCACTGTGGTCGGTGGCTGGGTCGTGGCGTGGATGACGGCAGTATCGAGCGCCTCCTGGTGGCAGAACTGATACATCCGACATCGGAAATTGACGGTGAGAAATTGTCAAGAAATTGTCCAATCTGAAATTGTCAAGAAATTGTCCAATCTGACATTGTCAACCTAATTGGATATATTATAGACTTAAACATGTGTCAGAGCTACAGAAAATGTTATTAATGTTTCATTGCAAAATGTTTCATGACCAATGTTTCACAGCCAATGTTTCACTTGATGTTTCACTTGATGTTTCAGACATGGTTCTATGTCTCACTCCTCCTCGTAGCAGATCTCCAAGTTCACCCAGAAAAAGCTGTGAGCAGGGCAACCGTAAGATCCTTTAATTTTACCACAGATAGTAGAGCATTGTGTAAAATAACCAAATAAACATAAATAGATACTGTTGAACTTTTCTTTTTTATTTCCTAATAGCATTTCACAATTTTGATAAATATCAGAAAACGTTAAATAAATAAGAAAATAGCCACTTCTTACTACCAAGCATTGGTGATTTATGTGCTTCCACTTCCTGGAGAGTTCTGTATTACTTGTAATGTTGTGTTTCATTGGGTTGTCTGTGTACAGGACTAGGCATCCCAGAGTTGCAGGAGAACCTGGGCCATGCTGTCAACAACCTGGTCAAGTACTTCTACAAGCCAGAGAAAGAGGTGAGTGGACAATGTAATACCTGGGTTGCATTCAACCACAAACTACTTTTCACTACATATGTAGTATTATGTAGTGCTACAGAAGCCGTTCAGCCAGCATATGTAGCACTATGTAGTATTACTTTTCACTGGGGGTTTGGAGTCTGGAGTATTTTGTAGGAAAACCAAAAGCATGAAGCGTATGGATTGCACGAATGCGCAAACCAATTTTGCTATGATCTCGTCCAGCCAATCATTACCGGTAATTTGTAGAAGAGTAGCATTATGGCAAACACACAACGTTATATAACATTATTACAATGTTGTGACAATGTTATAATGTTATTACAATGTTGTAGTAACCTTATATAACGTTGTGTGTTTTCAGGGGTGTGGTGTAGTGAAATGTAGGGCAGCCTGAACGCAATCCTGTATACTGGGGACAATGATACCTCTATTTGTGTTCAATGTGATACCTGTATAGTGGAAATAACATTAGCAACTGTCTATATGAATGTGAATTTTCTGTTATTGACAATTCTTTTTTATTGAATTCCAATTTATTTCAATTTTTGCCAGGGCAAAGATAAAGGTTTTTGTATGTATCTTTAATATTCGGCCATTTAATTAAGATCTTCAATCTCCTACAGTTCTTGTATGTTCAATGAATAACCAATGCCATCCCATTAATAATATATGTCTTCATAAATGTTTCCGACCTCTCACCTCTGACCTTTGACCTGTGTACAGCGCGGCAACTTGACATTCTTGCTGTGTGGAGACCGCGGTCTGGTTCAGTGTATGGAGCAGATCTTCCAGTATGGCTTCAGATCATCTAGGCTCTTCAGAAACAAGATGTTCATCTGGGATCTCTTTGGTACGTTTACGAAACACAGGGAAATCTCTATGTCCTCTTTCCCTTTCCTTGCCGTCGCGTATGGGTGAAATATTCCCGCTGAAGCACTAATTCATTTATTCCTTTTCACTGCCACCCTCCAACTCACTCACTGTACAGAAAGGCTGAAATAAGATGGGTGGTAGTGCAGTGGTTCATCAGATTTCAGAGCCAAAGGTACCGAGTTCGAACCCGCTCCAAGAATCCTACCTCACTCAACAGTGGTTATCTTATTGCAGTGCAGTAATGATTCATCAGTACCAGGACTTGCTTATGGGTTTGCTGAGTGCTACAGTTGTTGAACTAGCAGATTATCTCCTTTCATGAACTGACAAGCCTTGATATGAGTAAAGTATTCTTGAAAATAGATGCTAAATGTTCTTCAAATTTCTGTAAGGTAGGGAAATACATATTAATATATTTAGATTAAGTATTTTAAAAACTTGTTTATTGCCAAATGCTGGGACTTTGGTATGTGATTATCTACCCAATACACTTGAATTATTGCTACACTTGAATACATTGATGTATTTCTCCCCCACTGTACCTTCCAGAGAAGATCAAGGTGCACTTTGAGTCGGCTCTAGCTGGAGGTACCAGGAGACCCATACCGGAAGTGGCCAAGGCTGGCTTCTGGCTGTTCTGTAACCTGCTCAACAAGATCAACGCCGCCACAGAGACTATCGGCAAGGACGGCAAGTTCCAGATCTTCATCTGTGTTGGCATCAGGTTTGTACACCAGCCGTTCTTCAGATCGACGAAATCGATTTTCAGATTTACGAAATCGTAGGTAATGGTTTGGGGTAGCAAATTAATTTATTTTATGCTTTGAATATCATAGATTTAATCCGGTACCTTTGATCCATGTGGATAATAATTGAACAGTGCTATTTTGTAACAGATATTGTCTTTTTTGTGATATTCATCTTCTTATTTTTAAATATCAGACAGATGTCTTAATCATGAAAATTATTTTTTGTGTTCTTACAAGATATTATCATTACTTGAATATAATCTAGTTATACAGTTACTCAGCCACTATTCAGTTACTCAGTAAAAAAAGAAATGTATATATAGTAGGTAGATTATTTTCATGGTAATAAGAAATTTCACAATCGTAACCTCTTGGGAGTAAATTTCCGAAAAGTGAAATTTATTATACATTCTGGTAAAATATCATTGAGGTACATATATTCCTATTTTTTAAATATTTTTATAGAATTCTTTTTTGCTTTCCAGGGATCACTGTTTGCATCGATGGCTTCCCCTCATGGCGGGTACAACCATCGTGGCGCAGATGTACGGAGAAAACTCCTTCATGCGCGACTCCAGTCTCATTAACTTTCTGGTCCACATCTTGGACACACTCAGCGAATTCCCCATTGTGTTGGAAGCATCGTTACTTCGAGGACTGGAGATATGATTCATGGATTTGTAGAATATTTTTTCTCGTGAAATGTTCAATGCGATTGTCAGACTTAAGAGGTAAAGTCAGCCACAATGAACTGTGATATGTAAAACGACTTTCTGGTCGAGAGACGAAAAAATAAGGGGATATAACTAAGGTGAAGGGAGATAACTCAGAAAGCAATCAGTTTTTGATGGGAAGTAATTAAGAAGACTGTGATATTATATTATATCCTGAGTTGAGTAGTCACTTGGGTGTATATTTTGCATTTGGGGCTATTATTTCATCTAGTAGAATCCATCAGTGACATTGTTTGAGGATATTTATTTTGGTCAAGTTTGAAACGAGGAAATTAGAATCTGTGTAATGTTATTATTGCTTATTGTGCCAAATTATGGAATCTTTACTATCTTATTTATTTGTGTCTCGTGCAATTTGGCCATTTGGGGAGGTGTTTCGAGGTGTTATGCCATACCACCATTTTACAATGACATGTTATTTATGTCTCAAAGTGATGGTCACAATATTTATTATGGGATGGGAAAATATGTTGTTATATTCTTCATTATTCAAGAGTCTATAATACTATTGCCACTAAGCGATTTATATTTCCCCTAAAGAAAATATATCCATTTACTTAAATTTGTTACTCACAAAATTTGTATCTTAAATGGCATGGTCATAATGATTTAGGCCAATCCATTCAAATTGGAAATACATGAGTGTTTTGCTCGTTGCGTATGGGTGAAAGATTCCTGCTGTGACGTAAAACAATAATTCACTCACTCACTCATCAAGTTGAACATATACAAAACATATGTAGTGGGTATATTGTTGTTTTTTAGGAGAAAAACTAAGTTAGCAAGGCGAATGGATACGCGCCAAATAGAGAATTAAACAGCCGAGTTATCTTTCTTGCCGGTTGGGTACCGCAAGCTTTTGTTCGATAGATCTGCCTGGATTAAGACTCTTGCACAGGATTTCTTTTGCCAGATTACGTAAGATAGATATGTGTATTAAAACTAACATTTCCAAACGATTTCATGATCCGACTGAATAGTTAGTTTATTATTGCGATTTGGAGGCCTAAATTTTACTTGAATCAGCTATCTAATGGCACGCACTATCAGTCCAATGTCTGTTCAGGCTATTGTTAGTGTAAGTTAAGATTTTTCTGGATACATGCTAGATGAACTTAATTACTCGAGAATATCATCTCCGATTCATTTTGAAACAGACAGATGACAAATTCTGGGAGAGTGACTTCCCTCATATGGTGCACCGTTAGTGCCATCCTCCATCGACTATTCATTCGGACCATTCTCGACATACATAGTTCTGATTGGTAGCCGAGTGAAGTAGACTTTTTGGAGAGAATGCACGTGCAGTTGCAGCTTTTCATTGGTCAAGTTAGAGAGCCAAAAGTCCTGCAGTACCCATTGTCAAGGGAGATAAGCAAAGCATGTTTTCGTTTCCTGGATTGAACTGTTAACCAATTAAATAATAAAAATACAAAACTGAAAAATTATGTAAAATTGTATATTTTTGAGAAGGTAATGATCAAATCTAATTTTAGAAAGCAAAATATGTTGAGGAAAAAGTGTCATTTATTTCATTATGGCCTTGCCCTTTAACATTTCTGCTCAAAACTGTGATTGTTCGTATCTATTATATTTGATTATTCTACTACAATAGTTAACATCATTGTTTGACAGCTGTTCCATTAATTAGAAGTGCCTTTAATTGCTGATAGCAGATTACATACCGGTATGCTTGTTATAAAGATTGGATTAACCATGGATTAACCTATGGAAAAGTGTGCACATTATGAGATTGCATGTGATCTCACAATGTATAGACTATGTTCTAAAGATTTCATATAATTTCAATATTATTTTTCCGTGGCCTGTGTTTCACAAAAGGGTGGTACCTGTAGTCTGGACACAAATCAAGATACACATCTTTTCCTGCTACACTAAAATCATGGTGCACGGACTGATTTAGGCCTGGACTACAGTACGACCATTTTACAATACGCAGGCCTGATCTGACAGGTTATGAATGTTGCTAACGATTAATAGAACATACCATAACCATGTTACCGGTGGAATGTATGGTGACATATTTTCAATGTTCGAAAAATGGATACATATTTTTTAATGGATATCTCGTTGCACATTGCAGATTTATATATGTTCTAAAGATGTGGGTATATCACCATGGTTACTGGGAGACTTGTGTAGTCTGGCAGATTACATACTGTTGCCATGGATATAAGAGGTAGTTGCCATGGAAACAAGAGGCACTGTTGTCATGGATACAACACTGCATTTAACGTAATGTATCAGATGTCCTTTCTGCTAGGATTATTCGATTGATCTCTGACATATTCGACGACCTATCATATATTGTATGTATTATATGTTGATAGCCAACGACTATCACCACTACATATATCTGTTGTACAGTTTCCATAGAAACTTTTAGAGACTTGTGATACACACACTTATATACATACATCCATCGAGATTTTATAGATTTTAATAAACAACTTTCCTTTCACTTCTTTGTTAATGGGAAACCAATCAAAGAAAGTTATTCTTTTTCCAACCCAAACCCCCCACCCCCCACCAACACACCCCATTCCCCTCCCATCACAAAGTCTCTTGTTAACTGCAATAACTTAATTTTCATATATATGTACCACAGTCCACTATGATGTTTCATCATATTATAACGTGTATGATATTGTTATTGTTAATTTGTTGCAAATAGTGCATTAGTGCTAAACTTTCGTTTCTGTATAGTATCTGAATAGTTTCTGAATAGTGTCTGAATAGTTTCTGAGAATTAAATTTGAGAGGAAGAATCGGGGGAAAAAACATACATGGAACACCATTGCTCAATATTGTCAAGAACAGATCCAATCTTAGTACTATGCCTTTTACTATCTTTCTTTTGCACAGGGCATTCTGCTCAATGAAGAGCTCCACTTGCTCACACATGGTTAATCTTGCCATCTTTCATCATGATGAAACAGTGAAACTAGCAAGGAATCAAAAGTTGTTTAAACACTTTTCTATTCTTGTTACCGTCTTATATTTCTAAATTGGCGGTCTTGCAAATTGTTGGTTACATAAAAACATCTATTTTTACATTGAAATATCTATCCCAAGCATTCATTTTCACTATCTATTTTTTATTATTTATTTATTTCATATCTTGCATTTTTTCTCTCTCTTTAAATTAAATTTCCACACACAAACATCAATTTATTAATATTTCATCATCAAAAGGGACAAGAAATTATTTTATTCTTTTTAAATAACTTTTTATTAATACTCTCCCACCTTGTAGTCCACTACAATATACATGTCCTTATGTTGAGCATATACTATGTATATAGGACTATAGCTTGGCATGAAATGCATTTACATCCCTATTTGGTAGATTATCTCAGTAAATACTTCATAGAAAAGGTTCAATTTGCACGTACAGGTGTAAAGAAAACTTTAGCACGTGCAAATTTAGCCATTTTGCCTGTTCCGTCTTTCAGATATTGCCTACCTGCATAAAATAATACTTTTTTTCTCAAAATAATTACTGATAGCTACATGTATATGAATAGATTATTTGGATTAATGGTGAGAAATTGTTTTGGCTTAGTAGTAGAAAATAAGAAATTGAAGTTTTTTTTGTGTTTATTTTCATTCCACAAAGCATTTACCGAGATAACTCTACCAAACAAGGGTGTCAATGCTTTTCATGCAAAACTATAGGGCAGCATCATCATCAATACATTGTGTACGTACTGATGCTATATCAATGATACACTGTTATCCCATACTACACCCTGTTAGAACTATCCTCTGTCACTACTGTGACTTACTGCATGTGTGTGTGGACTCCATCGAGAGATCGAGTTCAGATTTTCGAGATGCGAGATTGACTTCGCAGATTGTCGGTTCGAGAGATTGGGTGGGGAGATTGTTGGTGTGAAAGACTGCGTGTGAAAGTTGTTGTGGCAGTATAGTTGTGTCTCAATACTGTTGCCATTTGTTGAATAAATTATGTTGAAATTTAAGTGCAGTATTTTGGTCTTTTTGTTGTATGCCTTGGAAACATCAGCATCTCTTTCTTGTGGAGAATGCTTCCACGTGGAGAGACATAGATAGGATGCAGTGCCTGTATGTATATCAGTTATTGTATAGCTATCTAACTGATGTATACAGTTATCATCCATTGGTTTTATTGTGTACAAGTTGTGGATTGTAGATCTTACTGTGACTTGCAGACACAGAATACATTGGCTCCGTTCCTTTGAGCTGTGCGAAGTGTTCTCAGACAGACAGGTGACGTCTACAGTACAGTGTACTGAGTAAAAGGAATGACTCGCATAAGCAAGATCGCGGAAAAGAGTTGCCTTAGATGTGGTGACGTCACTGTACTTTTCCTGTGCCGTCTGCAGCACCTCGGCAGCGAGTACAGACCGCACAGTGTGCGAGACATTCCATTGACAAAATTGTCTGTTCGGAGAACTCCAGAACTCCTTCGCACAGGTCGAAGGAACGTCGCCATTCTGTCAACATACTGTCATGTGTGGGTGAAAGATTCTCACTGTGATGTTACAGTGGAAAGATCTTCTTTGCAAGAGATAAAAGGTCACTAATCAGGTCATTGCATATTCTAATACAACTATCTTTTCTCACACAAGTATGATTTTTTCAATTTTTTTTTTACTAATCTAGAAATACTATTATCTTTATTCCCTAATTAATTAGATATCTATTAGATAGTGATCGCTACATGTGTAATCGTGACATCACATTTCTTGTGTAGAGATTCCCCAAACTCCTCACAGTGATGCTAGGTGTACTTTTTCATGGCAGAACAATGTGAGGAGTATTCCGAACAGTGAAATTATCCAATGGTATATTTAGAAACTTTTCACTTTCAGGCATGGCAATTTTATGCGGATCTGCAGAAATATGCTGATTTATTTGTCACGGGGTCGATTTATTTGCACTGGACGTGGCTTGGGGCTTCCAGTCCCCAGACTCCTGGATTGATTTCTGCTGAAATCACAAGTCTGTTGCCTTGCCTGTACTTTGGGGATTACGACTTTTTTGCATTGGTCGTACAATTTTTGTAGATTTCTTATATTTTCCCCCTAAGGCCTTAGTCACTATTATTTGATTCCCTGGTTTACAGATCTGCTGACCCAATTTTGTCCACTTTGGGAAATAAATATAATTATTTTTATTATATTCCGCCGACAAGTGTTCTAGTTTTTGGAAAATTATAATAACAAAAAATGAAGGAACGAGTCGTATAAACCATCAGTGAGCATGAACAAAGACCGGTAGGCAATGGTTGGCACAAAGTCAAAGCCAATTTGATTTGTTCCATATTGGTAAATATATATAACAAAAGTCTAATTTATAATAATTACTGGTATTGACAAGCAGTACTTTGAAAACAATTGTGCATTCAAATCTCAACAAGTTCTGTGTACTGGTGTTCATAACAATTATTGAAATCAATTATTTTTATTTTCTGTATTTTTATATTGGACCCAACCGATTTACCAAAATATCAAGTTATATTTATTTTTATTTTCGACTGCCCATGCCAAAATTATCACTGAAAAATCCGTAAACCAGGGATTCAAATAACTATGGCTTTAGTAATATGATATTATATGATATTACTTTAGATTGACACGTATGCAATACCTATAGTACACTTCAATACATCTTTATTGCATGGTGTTTTCACATTGATTGTTTGTGCTATGAAAAATAAATCTCTTGTAGTTGTACTTATGCAGCGATTTCCAAAATTAAAAAGATTTCAGCCACGGTTGACAGAGCGGTTTAACTGAATGCGCGATGTAATGAAGGGCGTTATGTCGGGGGTTCCCTGTATGTAGAACAACAAATTTATCTTAAAGGTTTAATATTGCATACACAACTACATGTTGGAGACTAGAGAGTTCAACACAACGAAATTTGACTATCTTATTGTGACAGTCGTAATCATACTGAAATACTTAGAGAAAAAGGTCTACATTTGTGTACAGGTATGATTTTATTGAACATTAAAAAATAGCGAGGGCCATAATTCGATATTACTGCACAACATGGAGTATGACATGTGAACAATAAAAGCGTCATTATAAAACTCGTGGATGAACAAAAAAAGATGCCACAAAGGAGAATATCTTACCAGTATGATTCCTTTTCTCTATCTCCATGATTGTCAAGATAGTAAAGCTGTAGACCTAGAGAATATTAAACTACATGTAGATTTTTTTGTATGTTTGAAAAATGATTGTGTTCAAATAACTAGAAAAATTACCATTTAAAATAAATTGGCTATGTTCGTATTTTTATGGTTTTTTTATTTAAATTTTTTTTTTTTGGGGGGGGGGGGGGATTAATTTAGCTGTTCAAACTATTAGAGGGTTTGCATTATTAAAGTAGGAATTTTTTATTTTTTATTTTATTTTTTTTAAATTGGGATTTAAAGTCGCTTTCAAGAATCTTTCACTTATATCACGACTTTTCAGTTTATGGCAGGAGGAAAAGTAGGTATGTATACTCAATTCTAATTCTACTAAAAATAACCATCAAACCTAATTACAAATATTAATTTCAGGTGATAACTTTTCCAAGATATTTTCTTTGTTTCCTATTAAATGAAAATGTAATATTCAGACAGATTATTTTCATGTTTGTTTCTAACACTGGTCCTATTAGGAAAACCTTAAAACCAGTTGTAGATAGTCAATACTATCTCTATGATACTGCAAACATTAAAAAATCATTACATTTGCATTTACATAAAAACACAAAAATATATGATGTGTAAATCATTTATAATCTCACACAACATTCACAGTGGAAAATGAGGAGCACGTAGCTATTAAAGTACATGTTTACATTTTAACCTTTATCTTGTTGAAGGCAACCATAGGTGCTCTATAGAACAGTGACCAGTATACATACATACAACGCATGTTGTATAAAAGTACAAAAACACTTAAGCCACGTCAGGTGACGAAATGAGTACGTACATACAAGCGAGATGAAGACTTCAATGTTTTGGCACGTGAGTAGTGTTATAATGTGACTAATTTTGTGTGGAATCACTGTAGAAATAAACCTGGCCTCCGTTCCACAGAACGATCGTAGCGCTACGAGAGTCGTACCTCCATGCTAATGTATATGTATAGGAGTTACGACCCTCATAGTGCTACGATCATTCTGTGGAACAGGACCACGTACTGGATGACAATTTGACAAATACTACGAGCTGTTAGGCTATGGTTATTTGATTCCCTGGTTTACGGAACCGCCGACACAATTTATTTCCACTTTGGAAATTATTTTTATTATATTCCGCTGACAGTGCACAAGTCTTTTGAAAATAATAATAATAAATGGTGAAGCAAAATGTATATAACCCATAAGTGAACATGAACAAAGACTAGTAGGCAATGGTGGACACAAAAGCTGAAGCCAATTTGATTACTTACTGGTAAATAACAATTATAACAATTCCTTCAAATCTAATCAACTTATTATGTGTACTGGTGTTTATAACAATTATTGACAATTATATTGATCAATTATATTGATTTTCTGTCGACCGACCATTCATAATCTCCAATTATTTAAATTTTTATATTGTACCCTACCAACTGGCCAAATATCGAATTATATTTAATTATATTTATGACCGCTCAAGCCAAAATTATCACAGAAAAATCTGTAAACCAGGAAATCAAATAACTATGTCCTTATGTAAATGCATTTTCGAGTATTGTATATCTGCAACATGGATACTGTGTATTTCAAAATACAGAAACTCTAGTATCAGTTTAGATGACGAATACTGTAGTATTTTTATATATATAAAAAAATAAATCAAAAGTAAATATGAACACTGATGTATGAAAATTACATGTAAAATACACAATAAAAACAAAGATGACATTGGTAAAGAATACAAATATCTCAAATAATAAACATATACACCACTAGATATTATTGCACGATTCACTATGTAAAGGTCATATCAATAGAGACCTTGGTTATTCAAAATATGAATATTAAATATTGAGTTAGCTAAAATGTAATGTAATTTAGCTAATATACTCAAAATTGCAGATAAAAGGAATTCAAATGATAATATGACAAATTCTTAATTCTGATGTTTGTTTTTTTTCCAAATATGAGAATGTGGAAAACTTGAAAGTTGCAGGAAACATGGCAGTAGTACTGAATCTATTTCAAGTACTTTATATATACACTGCTAAATGTGGCCACAAATACATTAAATATAACCATTAGAAATAATGAAAAGAACATCTGCTAAGCCAGAAATAATATAGATGATAGTTTCAATACACATTCATTGTTGTATACACATTTTAATAACATGCTATGATTAAGGCAGGAATATTATAATTAGTCTCAAAAATTGATACCTAATGTCTTTATATCCATTCCTGAACATACAATATTCAAGTCATCTATTGCAAAGTCATCTCAGAGTTATCTCCCTTTTCATCGCACAACCATTTAACAAAGTTGACTACATACAGACATTTCCCTTGATTTCAGAACATGGAGCTCTTCTGTGCTGTGAAACACTATTATCCATACACTTCCTCTCTGGGTTCCTATCAGAGTTCTGTTTTTACAAGTTATCTAAAAGCATTTCCCTTGATTTAAAATGGAACTCCCCTGCACTGTAAAACATTGTTATGCGTACACTTCCTGTCTGAGTTCCTACGAGAGTTCGTGCTCCTCTACTCGGTCCAGTTCTGGACATGTGTCTATGGCGATGCAGCGGCCGAGGTGGAGGACTTTGTCTGCGGAACACTGGCAGCTGGCAACACACGGCTTGTAACAGTTCTCTGCGATGTTGCCGAGTGGCGTGTCCTTGTTCTCGCACGTTCGTGGACAGACGGGTCCGCAGTCGTCGAACATCAGCCCAGTGCCGGGTTCGCACTCGAAGGCTGGAATGGAAGCATTCACGATCATTACATATTTATATATATATTTTTTCAATTAATGGCGGTTTAGAGCCAATTTCAAGATTAATTCACTCACATGACAGTTTTTATGTTCATGCCTCGATATCAATGAACGTTTATTTTAAATTGTAATCAATCCTTAACAGGACTTGGAACAGAATGTCTCAAACGCTTAGTAAATACAGTGTGGACGAAAAATGCCCACGATAAACATTGAAATTAGGTTTGATTTTCTGTGTTGATATTATTTTTAAGATATATGCAATTACAGAATGTGACATTTTAATGGATAAAATATAATTTTGGAGACATTGTATTCACTATTCATGGTGAAATCATCACTTCTTTGTTTAATCAATGGAGGAGATCTGTTCGAGTCCCTATAAATACTTACCACATAAACTGTTTGACCTCCACTGAACTTTGACCTTTGCCTTGGCACACTCATGGGCATATGATGCTAGGATGTCACACAGGCAGTTGGGGTTGTCTGCACATGCACACATGTCGTACACACACGATGCGAAAAATGGCTCAGGGGAGACAACCTTGTGACACCTCGAGAACACCTTGCTCTGAAATTATATTAATAGCATTTGTAACTCATTTTGTTTCCATATATTTTCAATACTTTTCTGTAAAAATACTTTTTAACAACTAATAACAATTGTTACTTATCAATATAAGAAAATATATAAAAGTATAGAAAATATCTGAATCTGATATTGTAAATATCTATAATGTTCTTGATCAATGTTGTGTGTTCTCGTCCCACCATAAACAGATTACCACAATATCAAAATATTGCAGCAAAATCCATCTTGCATTACTTATGATAACTTACTGTGATAATAGAACACTTGGCAGTGGCTGTTTTCCTGACACGATATCCAGCCTCCATGCATGGATCGACATCATCAATGTCCGCACATTCAGCATCCAACTGTTTCTTGGCCTGTATGAAAGTCATCAGTCAATTTACAAATATACCAACTAATAATAATAATATTAAATTCATAACACATGGTATCCTGTAAAATTGCTTTGCAAATGAATAAAGTAAGTTTATTCTCTCATTGAAATTGTACACTTTTAACAAAAAATATTCTCTCTCCTTGCTTGTAATATACAAACTAACCATTTGCTCAGCAATCTCACCTTCCAGCTGTTGCCAAACACTGCCGGGGAGTTTGTGATCTGACCAAACTTTGTCCGTAGATCGTCGTGGGGGAAGCCATTGAAGTTTCCACATAATCCACACAGCTTCCTCTTGTAGCTTCCCGTGATGCTGAGCTCGGCATAGCTGTCACCATTCCACAGGAGCTGGGTGCAGAGAAATTATATATTCCACAGATTTTGTATTTATTTTTTCGAATTTGGGTTTAGAGCAATTATTCTTTCACTTACTGTAAATCAGGAAATTAATGCGTCACTAATTTAATGCGACCTCAAGCTTTTAGACATAAATGCGACAACAATT
>JAUTBT010011204.1:0-24065 GCA_032361225.1 Lepetodrilus schrolli
TGCTAGCTCACTTGGAGGTATATCATGCCGCAGATAGAACATGAATACCCCACTCAGACACAGTATACTGACTCCGAACCAACCAGTCCTTGCTTTACCCCTTTAATGCTGAGTGCCAAGCAGGGTAACAACAAGTACTATCATTTAACGTCTTTTGGTATGACGTAACCGGGGATCGAACCCGCGACCTTCCGCATTCCGGGCCGATGCTCTAACCATTAGGCCACGTAGCCGGCTGGTAAAACAGGTAATACGATATATCCACACACAAATCCATGTAACACCTTATATTCACACCACGTGACTCAGGTAATGCTTACCAAATATTAACACCAGACATGGACCCAGGCAATACCTAATATTAACACCAGACATGGACCCAGGCAATACCTAATATTAACACCAGACATGGATCCAGGCAATACTCAATCTGTTAATATGAGCTAGTGTTGCTCAACATTGCAGTGGGAATCTTTCATTCATACACAATGGTTACATTAACATGAGACATGGACCAAGGTAATACAGGTGTTAATGCCATATATCCAGGTAATATCACACACGATTCCAAGTAATGCAGGTAATACCCTATTATGAACACCAGCTATGGACCAGCGTAACACAGATAATATCCTATATCCAGGTAATACCCAAAATTGACACCACCTCCTGGTAATACCCAATATTGACACGACACCCTGGTAATACCCAATATTGACACCACACGCATATCCTGGTAATATCCTCCTATATTGACACCACGACGAGGACCCAACCAGCCGATCATATTGAGGTAATAATCAAGAGCAGGTGGAGAATATTTCCGATACATCTGCAAGACAATAAACTCCATTACTCATCTCGCCTGGCTATGAATTGATGATTCACACACGACTGGACATAAACACAGAGTGTGTCTGGCAGGCCTACAACATTGCCTGCTGGGAAATCCATACCTGAGCTCGCTCGTCAGCGAAAACTGCCAGGATTCAACGTCGTTTAGGCGCCACGGAGAACATGACTCACGTGAATGTTTCATCTCTATGCAATGGAAATATTCTAGTGGGGTGGGAGCTTCAGGTTTTTAAAAAAATAAATAAAAATTAATTGGGGTTTAGAGCCGCGTTCCAGATTATACCACTTATATCACACGGCTTGTCAATTTAGAACAGGAGGAATGTTGCAGTAAACCTGTGAGCACCGGCAGGTACTGACAGACCAAGGATGACAACTGCATTGCCACGGTACAGACAGTCGCTCCTATAATGATCATGTCAGAAAGGTGACTCATGCCTCAGGTAAACATGGCAGAAAGTAAATATGAATTATGGATAATCTGGGTTTTGTTTCTCGAAGCTTTTATGTCCACTGTGAGACCATCGTGCTCTCTAAGTGCCTGACTGTCATGAATAAGAGATCGCTACGAGTGCTTGTGGTCTCATAGTATATACGAGAGCTTTGAGAAGCGATACCTTGCAACACACCGTACAAGATGTATTCTATCCTAATTATGTAACAAATACCAATCTTGATTGACAGACTGTAAATGTTCAGTTCTGGCTTACCAGTAAACATTGAAGGTGAAAAAAACCACTATTTAGTTAGAAGTGTATTCTATGGTCTTGACGTGCATCTAAAACTCACTGCTTCTAGTCTTTCAAGACATTGCATAATCAACCACGTATTACGTAAATTCAATGGATATTGAAGCCAATCTCAGGGGTGGGTTCGAACTCGGAACTGAAGTCCGAGGATCCTCCACTGCACAACCTGCCAAGCCGAGTCGTGCAACAACCACCTGACAAGCCGAGTCGTGCAACAACCACCTGCCAAGCCGAGTCATGCAACAACCACCTGCAACAACCACCTGCCAAGCCCAGTCGTGCAACAACCAGTTTATCATCAACAGCAGTGGTAACATCCTACTCAGTTGGCTGCCATTACAAGCTGTGTCTGCACACTGTGTCTATCTGACTGCACGTGTGCATTAATCTGGAAGGTGGGGGGGTGGAGGATGGGGGAGTGGGGCAGGGAAGAAGGTGGGTGGTCTGTCACAGATTAAATACTTTAATCTAGTCGTTGGCTGTGAACTTCTCAGATGATCCTTGAAAAGACTTGCGATAATAACCACCCCTGCCTTGCTTTTTTTCAATGTATTCCCATGGATACATTTTCTGACATCTTGGGTGGAAATTGAAAACAATATCCTTCAATAGGATATTTCATGCCTTCGGTTTCATTCATGAATAGAACAGAGTTCATGAAAATGATAAATAACAGTGTTCAGAACATGGATAACAGCAATGATAAATTTTCAGTGAGAAATTGATAAAAATCTGGAGAGAAAAAATCCAGCACTTGCTTGGTGAGGTGGTCACTGAAATTCAAACACTTAGTCCTCAGACTGAACATATACATACCAGAAATCCAGACGACGATCACCGCCATGCCGATACTCTCAACACCACTGGTTTAGCTGCAGGAACAGACCCACAGACACAAAACACTATCCAACTGCAAGAGAAGCCAATCAGAATGCCGCGGGCTCAACGACATACGAGACTCTCAATCAGGTAAGGGCCATAAGCATGAAGAGACTTGAAACAGACAGCCAGAGTAGTCTGGCTTCATAATCTGAAACCTGTAAAAAAAATATCCATTGGCGTTTTGACCTGAAGAATACTGACCTGAACAATCCTGGTCGTCAATCAATAAATGCAGAACCTGGCGTAGAACCTTTGTGCCGGCTGCGACACCGACCCAGCAGTCGGGAAGACGATGCACGTGCTTCAATCAATAACAATCCCCCCCGCGGAATACGTTGTGAGAATATGACAGAGAAAAAAATTAATCAATTAGCATTATGATCATATGTCTGTTAGTCGGATGGAATGAGATTTCAAATGAGCGTCGCGGACCACAGAACCACATGCCATCATGTCATTAGTCTCAGAGAATCTGAAGATATTTCCACGACGGTGTGACATCCGTTGACCTCGGAATATCTGTCCAGTAAAGCCTCTAAACAAAAATCAATACATGCCCGTAACGCAGATGAGCACCGACTTCAAACTTGTATTGCTAAACCAGTCTTGCAATTGTTATAGATATTTATGGATAGATAGTTAACTATGGGTGAACCATATAATATTCAAATGCAGAAATGTGGCATCTGCCAATTTGAATTTCTGTGCCCACCAAAAATGCAACTTTGAATTTTCATGTCTACCAAGAATGCGACTTGAATTTTCATGTCTACCAAAAATGCATTCTCTGGAAGATCACCATTTCTTTATTTTTCTCAAATCATTTAACAATGTGGTCCATGGGAAACCCTCAATATGGCGTGACTGGCGCTAGTACAAAGTGAATGAAGACCTCCAGGTGCTGTGTTGTGTAGGAATGGTCAACACAGAGCAGATCAATAGTCTGCTGAAGGACGCGGAACTCTATCCTGGGAAAACTGTAAGCGTTTGCTCTGCATGACAAATAGACCTCGTCGTAAAATTACAATTGCACGTTTGATAAACATCAAGATACTGGATTTAAAACTATTTACATATTTACAATGAAAAAGTGTACATGAATTCCAATGAATATATATGGATACATGAAGGCTGAAATTATGGACTAAGCCACCAATGCTGTCTTATGATAGTATTATACCTACGGTAGTTTGTGTATAATAACTAATGAAATGTTTACACTGATTTTTCTCAATAACGCAGATTTTTATTTATTTTTTCATCAAGCCACATTCACAGAACCACATCCATCCATTTATATAACATCCATACAGCCACATTCACAGAACCACATCCATACATTTATATAGCATCCATACAGCCACATTCACAGAACCACATCCATACATTCACATTCACAGAACCACAACCATCCAGCCACATTCACAGAACCACATCAATCTAGCCAACATTCACAGAACCACCTCCATCCATTCATATTCACAGAAACACATCCATCTAGCCACATTCACAGAACCACATTCAACCAGCCACATTCACAGCACCACATTCACAGAACCACATTCATACATCCACATTAATAGGTAATCAATCTCCTACAGTAGCCCTGGACAATGATGGTAATGTCCTAGCCACTCAATGACTAACCAACAGGACATGGTGGCCAAAGCACTCAATAAGCAGGTCTGTAGGTTCAGAGAATGAGGAGACGGGCTTAACCCGACAATCCATCAATTTCCATAAAGGCCAGTAGTATTCAAGACATTGGACACTAGCATCTATGGATGATGATTATGCACGAGATGGTATGAACAGAATGGGTGCCTCATCAAGTAGGAAAACCATGTGTACAGAAGTGATCATCTCCTAAAAACATCAAGATGGTCACATAAAACGAAACGCGATCATCTCATAAAAGTATTGAGATGGTCACTCATAAAGAGACGAGATTTTTTCATAAAAGCATCGAGTCAGTCAGGTTTGCTCTGTTCGAGAATTTTTGAATATCACGCAAATGTCATGCTTTGTTTATATTAGAAAGGAATTATTATTTTTATTATTAAATCATACTTGTATGTGATTAATTTAATAAATAAATGTCAAATAAATAGAAAATGCATTAGTTACAAATCACATTAAACAGGCTTCGATCAAAGACTTTATGATGCATTGTGAGTATAAATGTGACAATGATTACCATAAAAACCAAAAAAAGTATTAATATTATGGAATTAGCAACCAAAATGAATTACACGAGTAAATGCCAGGACAAAGTGACCCCACAATGTCTAACAATGTCTACACTAGCGCCAGCATAGCTACGCAGCCTCACTGTGACATTTTCTCCAGTCGTAATCATATTGCAAACAGGTCCAAATCTGTAAAACTTCAATGTGTCATTAGTAAAGACAACCTGCCATGAATTAGCTTGAAACGGATGAGTTTGCAGTAAACAGATGATGAAGAATTTGCTGGGAATGGATGAGTTAGCTGGGAACTGAGAGAACGGATGAGATAAATTGACATGTCTTTGTAGAAATCAATCACAACAGACAGAACCTAAGTCGACCTTTCTCCGGAGATCTGTAACTGGCATTGCTCGGTGAGCTGAACTGTAAAAGACTTGACAACAGTTTGACCGATTGTGTACATTTCCAACAATCTGTGTTCACCAAAATTAGAAAAAAGGTTACAATAAAAAATTTAATAAAATTAAAGAAATTTGTAATGATTTATATTTTTACTCTGATGCGATGTCTTGAAAATGGTAGATTATTTGTAAATTAGTATATAAATATAAATTATATTTATTTATTTATTGTTCTTAAGTTTCAAGTTTCAATTGAAACCATAGCATTATTTGTTAATTTATAGATGATTAACTGTAAAGTTAAAGGAAAATAAAGAATTGAATTGTATGACCAAATTGTGTTCATTGGATCAATCAATACATCAATAACACGAACATTAAGAGATTGTTATACTATTCACCGATTCAAATCCAAATTAATTTTCTATCTTTCTTGAAGAAATCTATTTCTAGTTTCCTCTGAACTCCACTGCTGACCAAACCCATAATAGCACCAACTTATGGCAAGCGCGGAATGTCAGAGGTAACTGGAACCACGAGCACTGAAAAATATCAAGAAAATAAATGGGAAGCATCTTTTGCACGAACACAAACAAACGACATGAGGTACAGAACACATCCAACAAATCTCCCAACTACTCCAGCAGAAACATAAACATTCTACAACCACCGCTGCCTAGCAGCATTTCCAAAATGAAATTTTCCACCTACAGGAACGAAGCAGACTTAATGTCTTACAGAACATCCTTATTATCTCCCCTGTGGAGCTCTTCTTGAACATCCTTATTATCTCCCCTGTGGAGCTCTTCTTGAACATCCCGTAGGAGAGGTCTCTGCACCTGTACACTGTAGATCTACGGTCTCCGTCGCAGTGCATGTTGTGTATAGCAAACCTCAATGTATCCTGACAAAGCCTGTAGGTGGTATATTCTGCCTCCTTAGAAAAACCCTGCCTGGAACTCGATGATCAAAAGATGCTTGTATGTTTATCTGAATACTTGACAAAGTCATGTCAGTAGTCATAGAGCAGGAAATATGTTGCCAATTTAACGTACACAGAAATAGTTCTTCAAGCTAATTCAATAGTGCCTTTGGTGTCTAAATTCAGTGTGGGCTTCAAAAGGCATATTACTCAGTTTAGTGTCATAGTTAGTTGCTGAGAAATGTTCAATGGAATATGTAGAACTGTTTAAAAGGAATCAAAGTAGAAAATGATTGAATTAGAAAATAACATTTGTTGGTGTAAGAATGTTTGCATTGAAACAATCTTTGGTGAACATCGAAAATGCATCAATATCTAAGAATACATTAATTACCAAGTACATTTAATAAAAACTAAATTTGTTACATATAACATAGATCATTATTTATGTCTGAAATCACAAAGGATCTCACTGACTACACTATCTCTTTATATTTGTATCACATTATACCATGGTAACACATTATACCATGGTAACACATTATACAATGGGCAATGTAACACGCCAGAATATCCCGTGGTCAAGGTATCCAACATCTCCGTGGGGGGGCACCAACATTAACACAATTACTAACAATCGGAGGATGGGAAATGTTACCAGCAGTTGTGACATCGATGTGCTTACCTGAGCTTACACACAAACACAATCAGGGCTTTGATAGCAAAATGTCTCACGTGGAAGCATAACATTTTTTAACCACATTATATAAATGATACCGAAAATTTGATAATAGATAGCACCAAAGTTGACAAATTATTTTCCGCTAAATCCGAGGTATGTATGACTTTTATTTCAGTGGGAATATAATCTGAAATTTTGTGTCTAAACAATAGCTTTATAATATTTTTACAATACCTTCATGGCTGTAAGTTGTTAGGACATTCAAATAATTCAGAGAAAGTAAATACATTTATGTTATTTGAGCATTGCCTTGTGAAATTATATTAATCAAATTCCATTTACATGAAAAGACAAAGTATTCAGAAATCTAGAAATTGTGATATTGAAATAGTTATGAATATCATTATTATGAATACCAACTTGGAATATTAATACCTATCAAGTATCTTATAGATCTACACAACAGTGACTACCAAAACCATCAGTAACATTAGTAATAATATCGTTAATAATTGCAAGATTTTTTTCCAATACAATACACGTCGGCCAGCCCAATATTTTATACTAAAAACTTGGGTACATGGTTGACCGCGCGGTTTAACTGAATCCGCGATGTAATGAAGGGCGTTATGTCGGGGGTTCACTGTACTTCATATTTTCTTTGGCAATAGCTGAACAAATATTTCATCAAAACAATTCATAAATTAATATGCGAGAGTGAGTGGATGATTTATTATTTTACACCGCAGCGGTATAATATACGAGAAAAAACATCCTACCCTGGAGAATTTGAATTATTCAGATTGGAACATTTTCTACGATCAAATCCTAAACATACATTCCAATACATGTATAGTGTTAAGGCTCATTATCTATCACTTATTTTCCCTAACTGGGAAATAACCGTAAGTCCTATGGCCAGTTCATGTCCATTTAAGGCCGATCCATGTCGATAAATGTTCTGATCCCTGTCCATCATTCAGGGCCATGCATGCATGTAACATGAAAGTAATTCTAGGTCCATTTCTTGATCTGTTTATGACAATTTTCTGACAATGAACACCAGGATGATACTTCCTAAGAGATTTACATTGTAGCAAAAAGCAATGGAGCGACTAGGATAACTGCTTGCTAATGTCAGTTATTAGAGTGGACCCAATTATTTAAAGAGCATCTTGCCCCATTCCAGTACTAAAGGAATGATAATGTTCTACTAGGCTACAAAAATGGTCATCATTGGAGGTCTAATTCTGATCATCACAAAATTTGGATTCCAATGGCAATTAATGAATTTCAAAGTCATAAAATATTGTATCTGTCATCCTTGACCGGCCAACAAAGGGAAACAAATGTAGAATGTCACGCGTGCAAATTTATTGCAAATCCAATTATGCAAAGATTGATACATTTTCAGACGAGGGCGACCTCTTTTTACTTTCCCATCATTATGGTCAATGGTAATTGAAAATTATGTTTTTAAGGATGGTTTCTTATCTAAGTAGTTTCGAAAATGCCATATTTTATTACTTTGCTAAATATAAATTAATTTAGGAGATCAATATTATATATTGTGTGGATAAATATAAAATCTACAAAAGTGACAATAACTAATATTTTAAAAAACGTTAGCACGTGATTTTACAAATGAACCACAGTAAATCCATCAGCACTTCAAGTCATAGTCATTTCCTTTTTAAATTACAAAATCTTCGGACACAGATCTCATCAGCTACTTTCTGATTGTTGTCCAGCGATATTCTGATTGTATTAAACTGGCCAACATCAGTCCTTCAGACGCACAGTTCCAACACCAGACCCAAACATTAGTACCATTCCCGAGCAGACCCTAAGCGCTCATCCTATTGTTTCCTTGACCCAGAGAACTAATAATCCTCGCAATCAAGACAGATAGCTTCAGTCTCAGTATTGATTTCCCCAGTCCATTAAATCTTGTTCCGCAATTTCGCCACCATTCGTCGCAGGACCAGCATCGCGGGACATTATAAAGTCGGGTCCAAGTACTGCTATTGTATGCGCATGAGGACATGACCCCATCACCCAATGTGTGGGCATATTGAGCAGGCACTTCGGTTGCATGAATTCCTTGTGATGGCTGCGACGCTGATGAACCTCTGGTCCAAATTATTACACAGCACTGGAGGCAGTGGACATTCAGTTTTGATGGACCATGTGGACCAAAGACTTGGGCCGATGCAATTCAGATCCGGGAGTAATTCACTGGCTTTATCCCTCACTGGCTTGAACCTTCAATGCTGGTACGATTTACATAGGACATTAACACCAAAACATTGCAGACTTTGTTCAAGAATTCATTGCAAATTGCATGTTCCCTTTCTCTTGGAATGGTGGATGTTTGCAAAGTGAATCAAGATACATTTCCTTGAAAGGAACTGTAAGAATATTGATGACTTTGAACAGAGGTTTTATGAAATTAATAAATAAATTAATTCAAGATCTCAAATTTCATGATAAATGAATTTCATTCGTATGATCAGATTTAGGCCTTTATCCCTGAACTATAACTATAATGAATTTGATTCAATTCAGAATGTCAAAATAAATGGTAAATGACACATGCAGCATTGCCACGATCCTGTACATCTGTCACAACCATTATCCCAACATTGCTCTGGTTGAGCTAACCAGATAAGAATCATTGTATTGACATATTCAATGGTTGCTGCTTCGTTCTACAATAGAAACCTATGTCCACACAAGTAGAAATTCAACTTGACACGCATGCCAATCAAAGTAAGCTAAAGCAGGAGACCCAAATCTTCTAGCTTTATCCAGGAACCACTCAAGATCCCCGCCTTCTAAATCCTAAACCCTTTAGATGCATTGGCAGCAAACAGAGCAGAAATTATAGATGCTCAATATATTACTTTCTAGAGATCAATGGATAAGAATCAGAGAAAGACATTTTTGTTCAAATACAAAAATATGATTTCATGGAGCTGAGGCACTGGTCAATTTTCGGTCAAACTGTGGAAGACTGGCTGAAGTGAACATCAATCAATTATTTCTCAACAAAAGCAATACCGGAGGTCGTGAAGAATTGAATGTAACATGGAACGTAACAATTTTATGTGTTAAGCATGTTGAGTGAATCAGTTTGCCCAGAGTGAAATATACCAAATTTAGACTTAATAAATTATTAAAGATATGAACATTCTAAACAGACAGCGGTATCGTCCAAAATATAATGATGTTCTGACAAGAAAATAATTTTGCAATGCTCACCAGAAATCCTTGAATCAAATCATGAAGAAAGGTAGATGGACCCAATCCAGACAGTACCTTCATGTCAGGATGTCTGTAACCAGCTGGTCAGTATCACAACACATACATACATACATACAAGTACATCTCTCTACACTTCCCACTGCATGTACATTTCACCCATCAACTGATAGTCATCAAAAATCCCTAACAAGCTCCATGCCCAAACTCGTCAATATGATACTGGATTTCACTGACAGCTGATCCAAGCTGTAGATACAAAGTATGGCTGTCAAAACATAGGACTTGATGACTTTAGTCCATTGGAACTTGAATTACCAACATACCACTCCTTTTTAGAGCCAGAGGCTAAGCTTAAAATTGTCAAGAGATCTACCAGAGTTCATGATCATACCAAAATGACAGGTACATTAATGTTTCTACATTTGATTGATAGTAATAATGTATACTCTAGTATAATGTAGTATAATGATAGCATAGCACTAGTTATCTTCATAAATGATTAGTCAGTACAAGATCCATGTTTTTTTCAACATAAGAAGATGATACAACATAACCAAATACCATGAAATGTTACCAGAATGTACCAATAATCCAGTCACCCACCCATGCAATACAGCAGCGATTACGTCTAGATGATATAACACACATACATCCCAGGGGCCACAAGTTTTCACCCCCAATGATTTAGATACCAATCATTAACCCAAATATCTGCATGGCAGACAGCCTCTAGCAAGGGTTTCAATGTACTGTGTGGATTTCATGCATTAAACCGTAGTGTGGGGGTCACTCAAGCGCGTAACAAGGAAAGGTTGCCTTTGCCTGTAGGGCCTTAGCACACCTAAAGCTGTTGAATATTTCTGTTGCCACATCGATGTAGGATTAGAAAAAAACAAAAAAAAAACATAGCGACTGGTCGAGGAGGTGACTAATTAAAGACACATGATGAGAAACGGACAGGACACAGGAAGGATGTGTGGTCATCCAAGTCGGAGTTGACGGTGTGTAAGACGACATAGGATAGTCGTGAATTCCCCGACATTAATAATCACCATGATGCACCTGGGAGGAAACATGTATGGGAAACATTTTCTGATATGAATCTGCAATGTTTCTTCGGAAAATGTAAATTTGATTTTTCCCTCATTATTTTTGTGTGAGTATGGTCGAAACAATGCTAACACTAGAAAAACAACTTCCAAAGTAAATTGACTTGACTTTTAACTTCAAAAACCAATTACAGTCATGAATACACTTGTCAAATCATCCACAAATGGTTGCCAAATACCGTAAACTCTTCTGACTTGAGACCGATGCCAACAGAATCAATTTTGTGATATAACCGGGCAAAGACATAAGCTTGTCTGAGCCACGTTGATCAGACATCCGGAGATCGATAGATGCTTAATTATGTTTGGTTCCACTGGTGGTCGTAAGCATGGCAAGAGGCAAGTGAGATGGCTTTTGAGTAATCCTACATCATACTATTTGACCTTGGTGAATTACTCAAGGTTTTAAACAAACAGATCACAATTTTGATGATAATTGTGAGTAGCTGACATAGATGAGCACACTATTTATGAATACTAATAATGAAAAACATAAATTTGAATTCTTATTATGACATGTTATTACCATGATAATACAAACACATGACATTATAGTATAATATACTATTAGCATGACGAGTAAGTATATATTACTGAAAGTGGGAAAATGTAAAATTAAATAATTACACAGATATGCCATCTGACATAGGTTTAAAAAATCCTTTAAAAAAAGAACATTTAGAAAAATAATAGAATGATTTTCCACCAGTCTTGTTTACTCTTGTCAGTCTAGTAATACTAGTATTAAAAGAGATCCTGAATGACTAGTGAATGACATGAAGAATCCACAATGACAGTCGTGGCTATCAAATGTCACAACACTGCCATTACATAACACTCCACTCGGCCGTCCTCAAAACACCTGTAAAGGTAAACAGGGGATTACGGTCCACTCGACAAAATTAAAAAAAATCCACATATTTCCCATACCTCGGAGAGTCTGCGTGTGATCTTTTTCCTGCTACGACAACTCCAGAAATTGAAGTCTCTGCATGAACAGCAACAACAGCATGCCTGTGACCAACTGGATCGCTGTTTGGAGGGGGCCAGTTCTACCTGCGATGTCTGAACACACATACTCCCTATAACGCCCTCCTCCGTCAGGTAAATCAGGTGGGGGAGGCCCATAGGCCCCGGGTCGGGCGCCGTCGACATGACTGCCCCTTCACACATGGGGAGACATTTTACAATCCTTTTACCGACGAACAGTAGAGCAAGGGAGAGTGTCTGGTTAAGTATTCACCATCCCTTAATGTGTGTAGAATAGCGCGTAAGATAGAGCAATAGGTTGCATGTGCTCGTGTGTCGTGCTCCGAACAAAGACGTCACCTCGAGTGGACTTGTCTTCAGAGTTGTCCAGCCAAAAGGATTACTGTGGCGTAATTATCGAAAGATGTCCTTGGACTTGGGGAAAACCAGCATTTCAATCGCAACATTGGAATCTCCTTTTCTTGGCCAGTGAATAACTTACAGGAAAATTACAAAGGTTCTGATGACTGACTGACAAACGTTATATATTTGTCAACGGTCAAATTGACGGTGCTGCTTTTGCTGAGACTCATCATGACAGAAAATGTTTATCATAGGCTGTGGGAAAAATCAATATTGGTGGCACCTTGTTCCTTCTTTAAGGCCACAGATGCCCCTTCCCAACATGTCTTCAGCACAAACAAAGACAATTTTAATTAATGCATTGAACATTTTAAGAACTATCTGTGATATCACATGTCACTTTTCTTTAAAAAGTAAGTGTTGTCCAATAAGTGGATGATTTTAACCATCACCCACAATGGAAGAGAAATGTAATAATATATTATCTAACTTTAAATATGGTATCATCAGATCATAAGCATATTATCCTGATAATAAATCTCTACAAGGCATGCATGACAATGTTAATATTGGCACAATACCAAAACTAATTATAGAATCACAATGTTCTTAAAGTGAAATCATCACAATATTCAAACAATGTTGGAAATAATAATTATTCTAGCCTATTACTAATCTCTAAATCAAATTGCAGAATAACAAGTACTTCAAACAACCGTTCATTTACCCTATTCAAATTCACATCACAATAATATCAATACCGGGATATCAATAGCTTGTATTGTAATAATCATTTAAGAAAATCAATAATCATTTAAAAAAGTTCCGTAAACATGTCAAACAGGTAAAATTTTTATCTGAATCTGGTTATAGTTTGGCATAAAATGCATTGACACCTGAGCCTGTTTGCCTATGCATTTCATTCCAAACGGTAATTGTGGCTTAAACACATTCAATGACAGATTGTTAGTAAGTCAAGTCCACTGTACGTCATAGTAAAGATCTCGACACAAATATATAAATCGTTATTTAAAAAAAATGCATATCAAATTACAAAACTTGCATACAATCACAGATTAAGTTTGTCGTTTTGGACTGAATTGGAGTTTAAAAATGCAAAGTACATGTACTTAGCATACATATAATGGCGTTTGTACCTCCAAATATCTTTTCACCGCTGTAGGATAGGTAAAATTGTATTGCAGTTTACATAACCGGTAAAACCTGAATAACAGACATATGTTTTACCATGAAATATATGTAAACAAACCCATGATTGTATGCCTTTGTAGTTTGTGAGGCTGAATCCTAAATCAATCGCTCTGACAACAAAATAAGAAAATGTTGTAATGAAATATTTCTACCAGTCTTGTTACTCTATCTTCTAGTATTGAATTTTAGCTGAAGATGTCTGAAAATGGATTGACAAAGTTAACGGTAGAAGGGAGATAACTCAGTCTTAAGGATTTAAAAAAAATTAAACTTCATTGAATGAATGAATTAGTGTCTTACATCACAGCAGGAATATTTCACTCATATGCAACTCATTCTGATTAGGAATATGTTTATACTTTCTACTATATTTCCACTGACCTTGTAGCAAATCACTTACAATTATGTCCGCAGTGAAAGAATAAGCAGTAATGATACATGTTATAATTATAATAAGATACATGCACACAGCTTGATGAAGACAAATTCAATTTAAAGGCATACAATCACGGTTTGTTGACATATTTCATGGTGAAACATATTTACCTGAAAGTATTTACATTTTATTTGTATACACAAGTATATTAGGCAACAAGCTAAATGTTCTCACATTTTCCACTGGTTTTCAATATATTCATATTTTATTATATTGTGAGCTAATTATCACATTTTTATATTTTTCATTCCATAAATTATTTACAGAAAAAATGCCTCAGAAAGTCACTCATCTCTTTGGCTGGAAATATGCCAGCCTCCGACACTAATTAGCCCATTGGTTACTCTGCTCATTTGTGACCTTGCGATAAACAATGTAAAATTACTGAATATTCATAAACGTTTAACAAATGTACAATTGACAAGAACCAAATAAGTCTCCATCCTCTGATATCGGTAGCAGAAGCACTAGTGAGTGATTGTCATAATATTACAAATGAGTTGTTGTAGTGTTCAACAATTGTAGGCAAAGGTGGAGATCAGGGGCCCCCTCTATTTGACACAATATGCTTGAATCATGGATAGGGATAGGGTTAATGTTAGCACAAACATATAGATTTGCATCTAGCGACTACATAATCTTTGTTTTTACGATGATAAATCTTATAATCATGGAAATATCCAGGCTGTTCCATCAGCTCTCCGCCCGCTGTTCCATAACTTCCGATGAATAATGGCCTATCTGATCAAAACAGCATGTTGCTGAATAAAGTAATACGGAGTAATTATTGACAAACGGTCATCAAAATTGATTTATTTGGTTGCAAAATTGAAGTCTAGATGTCTACGGGATCATGTAATAATGTTTGCAACCGGGATTCGGCCAAATATAGTAATAAAAGGGATGGGGCCCCTGATCTCCACCGTTGCCCAATTGTACACCTGTGCATTGAAGAAACACAAGCAAATATCCTGTACATTTGAATATGAACTCGCCAGCAGATTGCAATATTTTATTCAAAGGAGTAACCAATATATTACGATAATATTGTTGTTACATTTTATTCTAAACGTACACAGGTGTGCCACACAGTGTCACTCACCAACACTGCGACACCAGCTGGGTCATGTTGGTGTTTATTATTGTTATTTACAGTTTGAATTTGATGCGCTGTGATATTCTGTCGTGTTAGATGTATATTTAATGAAAGATTGAGCTTACCTTAGGGAAAACTGTGTAGGTATTTTCTTAGTCCCTAAGGGTTTCAAAGTTGACACCACCTCGAAGTTGACGTGATTTCGAAAGGTCAAGGTGTACTTCCTACTTCTCAGATTTCTAATATTAGGGCCAATTTCTCGTTTTCCAGAGACTGTTAAAAAATAAAGCAGTCACATTTAGCATCTAATGTGTTAATGCATGCTACAGTACAGTAGTTATATTTCCGGTGACTGAAGATAGTAAAAATCTGCATATTTCATACCTCTGTATCCAATTTTCGTGCAACTACTATCGCTATTTCCTGTATTTTCGAAGGTTATCGGGCATAATAACTCTTAAGTTAACCTGACATTAATACTATTCAACTGCATTCTTGGTAATGGTGCGCCTGGTATTTGCGGTGTAATTATTCTGTCAGTCAAAATCCCCACAATTTTGTTCACGATCTCTTTTCAAAACCAGTTATTTCGTTGAGAAATGTCTAGAAACATTACAGAACGGCGACCTTGCAGCTTACTGTCCACAGTTGAGTTGTAGCAGGCACCTAATTCCGAAATACTCGCGTGTAATATATGCTAGTAATTTATCCGATAAACTGATCCGAGCAAGGTGGCTGTATACAGGAAGTGGGGACAACTCTAGTATTCACGTGTCTGCACTGCAAGTTTTGTGCAGTAACGTCTTGTTGTTTTCATGCTAGCTGCTAATCGAAATGTTGAATCAGAAGAGAAACGATAAATCTCGAAAGAATAAGCTCGGGTTTCTAGAGGATCACACTCTTGATTATTATAGACGGGTCCATGAAACGTTAACCACTGACATTGAGGGCGACGAGAAAGGTGCGTTTCTATTTAATAATTTAGTATTTGTCTATGAAATAAAAACTCTTAAAAAATATTCCAATTAAATAAAATACAGTCTATATTATGTAGTAAAGCAGATTATGACCGACTATAAGTTATCTTTTTTGAAGGATTTTCCGTGTTTTCCTCTCCCATATTTAACATTGAGAAAACATTTCATCCTCAAATGTCATCGTTTAATGGAATTTTACCTATCCTACAGCGGTGAAAAGAAATTTTGAGATACAAAAGCGATTATATGTATGCTAAATACATATAATTTGCATTTTTAACTCCAATTCGGTCCAAAACGACAATCTGTGATTGTATGCGGTTAATTGAGAGTGTGATCAGGAATACTTGTGATCCGGAACTGCCACATGCATTGTATCAGTGTATTTCCATTATGTACCAGGAATCAGGACGAAACCATCCTGTGACGATGCCGCATAGGCCATACATTTTATAATCTTTCATATATTATAAAAGGCGAGGATATACCTCGGTGCATTGTGTGTGACAGAACCTCATGGTCAGGCATATCTTGCTTGACTGTGTGGACTTTGCAACTCAGCGTGCTGAGTTTTATTCTTCGCCTAATCTAAACCTAATCATTTATTCACACATGTTCCTGGGCACATATTATATTCTTTTAAACCTTCTCCCTGCTCGATTAGACACAGGTACAGCTCTTTAGGGCATCTGTGGTTGCCTTCAGCACTGACTTATGTTTGAGGTTAACAAGTTAATATTATCTGGATGATTACATTGGATGTTCATATTATAGATTACACAGTGTTACATCATAAATAATGTTCAATATTTAAAACATACTGATTTAAAAGTCTCCATTTAAAAAACCGATTTGAATTCAACTGCTGTTTTTGCTAACAAGATAATTAACCAGCATCCTGTTTAAGAAATCGCTGTTTCTCGATGTTCCAGAACTCTTCCTTGACAATGTATTCTCCCAGCTGCAGACGGAAGCCATCAAGGTATCGCAGAATCAAACGACTAGCCGTTTTATCGAGAAGCTCCTCATAGAAGCCCGACCACTACACATCACTCAGCTACTGTCAGAGTTCAGTAAAGACTGGTCTACTGTGTCCACCGATAGGTTTGCCAGCCACGTACTGCAAAATCTCGTCACACAGTCTCCAAAATATGTGTCTGCGGAAGAAGGGGACTCGTCTGTCAAAGATTTGATATTGGAGTATTGTTCGTACGTGAAGGAGAATATCGAGATGGCGTTAACGGACACGTATGCAAGTCACATACTGAGGTCGCTTCTTGAGGTGTTGGGAGGTGTTGATGTTTCTCCTGATATCATCAGAAGCAGGATTTCAAAACATCAAAATAAAGGTAAATGTCTGATCATGTGTATGTCTGATCATGTGTATGTCTGATCATGTGTATGTCTGATCATGTGTAATGTCTGATCATGTGTATGTCTGATCATGTGTAATGTCTGATCATGTGTATGGCTGATCATGTGTATATCTGATCATGTCTGATGTGTATGTCTGATCATGTCTATGTCTGATCATGTGCATGTCTGATCATGTCTATGTCTGATCATGTGTATGTCTGATCATGTGTATGTTTGATCATGTGTATATGTCTTATCCTATGTATGTCTGATCATGTGTGTATGTCTGATCATGTGTATGTATGATCATGTGTCTCTTAAGAAATTATTATTAAATTTGAATAATGTTTAAACATTGTTCAATAACTAACCTCACATGATATTAGAAGTTTTCTGTCATTGAAATTATGAAAGATACATGTAATTATGTGTTGGTTGTCATACTTTGTGAAAATGTGCCAATTTATTTGAATTATTCATCAATACCAGCCAGTGCTGTTGCAAGATTCCTCCTGCTATATATTTACAAGCCATGATAGGAATCTTCAGGCGAAATATCCTTGAAAGTGACCCTTTACCCCAATTCAAACAGCAACAAAAGTAAACGTTTTTCCCTGCTTTGTCAGTGCACTGAAATTAATAATAATAATCATGATAATAATAATATGTATTTATATTGTGCTGGATTTCATGCAAAAAGCTCATAGCACCCCACTATTGTTACCCCGGTCAGTGAATCAGTTTGCATTCATTATAACGCCTCACTTCGTACACAACCAAACCCTTTTTTTGCAGATGAACAGCCACGTCCAAGGAAAGATAATCCACCCACAGAATATACCGATTGCTTCAAAAAATTGGTCAAGAAGATATTCTCTACATGTAATTATTCAGGTTGGTAGTGCGCATATCGTCACGTCTGGGTAAAAGATTCCCACTGTGACGTAAAACAATAATTCACTCACTCGCGGTGAGAATAAATTGAATACAAATATAATTTGCATAGATCTATGTTCACCAATGTGCACTGCACCGTTAGATCCAGCAAAGATGTAAATGTGGCAGTCGGATTTTAGGAAATTCATTTCTAACAGTTACAATATTATCACAATATTATCAGTAAAGGCATGATATTCTTCAACATCACTAATGGTGTACGAGCTTGGATGACAATGTTCTCCTCAGTGGAGACAATTTCACATGTGGGAACAACAGTTTGCAAGCATGGTTATTATTCATCATGTACATAGTGTGCAGTTAAATAATAATTAGGGCGGGTGGTAGCGCAGTAGTAGGGCGGGTGGTGGTGCAGTAGTAGAACACTGGACTTCAGACCCATAGGCCCCAGGTTCAAGTCCCATCCCGGGAGCCCTGCATCAATGTTTGAGAAAGTTACCTTTCTGACACGATGCAGTTATAATCCTTGGTCTGTCAGTACCAACTGGTGCTTGTAGGTTTACTGCAACATTCAGCACTACGGATGTTGCGAGTTTCCTCCTGCCCTAAACTGACAAACCATGCTATTAGTGAAAAAACCTTGAGAGCAGTTCTAAACCCCAATTTACAAATAATAAATTCTGATTAGTTTTGTATTATTAAGGTGATGGGTGGTGGGTGTTAGCACAGTGGTAGAACGTTGGACTTCGGAGCCAAAGGTTCCAGGTTCAAATCCTGCCCCAGGGGCCCGGCATCAATGTTCACGAAAGTTACCTTTCTGACTCAATATTGATAGGATGCGATGTCTGTAGAGTAGCAATGCAGTTATCATCCTTGGTCCTGTCAGTACCAGCCGGTACTCGCAGGTTTACTGCAATATTCAGCACTGCAGATGTTGCGGGTTTCCTCTTGCCCTAAACTGACAAGTCGTGATATAAGTGAAAAAATCTTGAAAGCGACTCTAAAACCCAATTTAAAAAAAAAATTAATTTAAAAAAATAATATATTAAAAAATAAAATAAAATGTGAACAGATCTTGAAAGCAGTTCTAAACCCCAATTTTAAAATAATAAATTCTGATTAGTTTTGTGTTATTAAGGTGATGCAATTGGCATGGTTCTGTCAATAGATCTGTCAATAGTTCTGATCGTTCTAATCCTCCACAGAACACTTAACAGACCCCAATTCCAGCCCAGTGCTTCAAACCATCCTGCTGATCCTGAGGTCACGTGATGCTGAGTTGTGTCACAAGTACGTCAAGAAGATACTGAGGAAGAGTGGCATGACCTGGACGGCAGACACGGAGGAGGAAGATAATGCCACACAGAGAGAGTGAGTCCCTCCTCGTCAGTCTGTATCCATGTCTACTGTAGGTCAAGAAAATCTCGTGAAATGTATCTCGTTTCATGTGTTTGGAGCAGAAAGGTTTGGGTGTGAATTTGACAAATACATGAAAGAATATCGAAAATGGCTCTAAACCCTAATTTACAAAAATATAATAAATAAATTAAAAACGTATCTGTCTGCAGTCTTATATGGAGAAATCATTGCTATTTCTTTTACACTCGTACAATGAAGTTGGATTGTTTTATAAATTATACAATAAACAAGTTAAAAGACAACGATGTCATGTTTTGTGTATTGTCGATTATTAAATATTAATACTATATAATTCATATGATTAATAATATTAATTAAATGATTTAAAGAAACATGCTAATTTTACAGAGTTTTGCTATGCAGAGCATGCTCTAGTGATAGTATATTAGTTAGTGTACTGCTACTTTAGTGTACTGCTATTTTCTAACTGCTACGTTTGTGTACTGTACTGCTAGTGTACTGCCATGCAGGGTCCATTCGGTTACCATTGTAAAATTATTTTGGAAAAAAAAAGAAGTTTAAATTTATGTGCTCCATGAACAGATTGTGTTCCTTGGTAAAGAATGAGGTTGGCTCGTACCTCGTGGAACAGATGATTGCTGTAAACTTGGAAGGAAATGAACAGAAGAAAGTATACAGGTCGATATTCAAGGGAAGACTACTCAACTTCGCCATTGACAGAATTGCTAACTACATCTTGCAAAAGTTCATTGATGGCGTAACTGAGAAAGAATTGGTGAGTTTCTCCCCGAGTTTAAGGGCAGCTGTGAATACACAGTTATTATGTGTTGTCCTCTCACTATAGACATGTCAAAATTTAATTACTATAGTAATCCTGGTAATCTGATTAACATTACAATGTCTGTGGTAATTGAGTGAATCTCATTTAGTCATATCAATAATTAGTTTGTTAAATTGATGCTAGTATAATTGTAAATTTACTAATTATCTCATTCCAAACAGTAACTGAGGATTTGCCATATTTGCCATATTTGCGATATTATGAAACTTTTCTTTAATATGATTTGATGCTCAACTAAAAGTTTTGTTCACAAATCCCCCAGATAAAATTTTATTTTGTGCATGAAATCGTACTCCAAAAGTTTCGTAATTTTGGTGCCCTGGACTATTTTTGTCATGAAATGGGACTGTCAGTTTATTGAGGGTTCATTGTATTTGAACTTGGTTGCAGTTTGAGGAGATTTTCGATGAGCTCGGGACCTATGTAGAAGACGTGCTGGCTATGCATCACATTGGCATTCTTACCAAACTGGCCAATGGCTGCATCCGGTTGCACACACGCCAGGAGAAGTTCATAATGGTACGAACAGTCACGTGCGTCTCGTTCAAAAGAACAACTGTAGCGCTACAAAAATTCAATATACACGTAGAAGTTACCGCTGTCATTGTTCTGTGTAATCCACATTCACATAAATCAATTGTAATTTATTATCATTTCTATTTCGATTTTTTTTTATTAACAATGAACTTGGTCAGACAAGACTATATCCAGGAAATGGTCCAATTGTAAATTATTATAATTTCTATTTCAATACTTAATGAACAATGAACTTGGTCAAGCAAGACTATATCCAGGAAATGGTCCAATTGTAAATTATTATTATTTCTATTATGATACTTTATGAACAATGGACTTGGTCAAGCAAGACTCTATCCAGGAAATCATCCAATTGTAAATTATTATTATTTCTATTTCGATCCAGCAGGAAAATGGTTAAACCGATATATATTCAATGTTTGTTATTAATAGATGCTGATGGAAGCCTTCCACTGTGCATCGCCTGAAGATCGCCAGGTAGCTGTTGGACCACTCCTGCTGTCGCTGTCTACATACGAGGTCTACTACAACACGGAGACAGAGACTACCGCAGACACAACAGAGGTACGGTTCTACTTTAGAGAAGTGGGGGAGGAGGGGAACCACCAAGAGACCATAGTGATATCATATCTATCTTCTCAATGATCACTGCAAGAGCTCTATGGATAATTGATGGCTGATGATGAAGGATGACACGGGCATGTGAATGATAACCTTCTAGTGCCTTGAATGGCAGCTTGGGTTGTATACTCCCTAGGGAGTTGAGAAGAAAAATGAGAGCACACTGATCCATTGACCGGGGTAATAATGTAGATTTCGAGCATGGATTTTGTGCAATATAAAAGTACACATTATTATTATTATTATTATTGTTATTATTATTATTATTATTATTGTTATTATTATTGTTGTTATTATTATTATTGTTATTATTATTGTTATTATTATTGTTGTTATTATTTTGATAATGATGGTAATAATGCTGATGTCTTCTTGTTTCTAGAGCACAACACCAGCATCCAGTCAGCTGACCAACATCAACTACCACGGGTCGGTGCTCATGCAGACTCTGCTCAATTTTGGCCAGACGAAACTGGTCGTAGCCAGTCTGCTGGCACTGAAACCGGTCGAGCTGAAGCTGTTGCTATGCGACAGTTGCGGGAGTCATGTGATCGACGCCTTCTGCCAGAGCGAGACAGTAGGGGACAAGAAGAGGGATTTACTGTTACAGAAGATGAAGGTACGGTTTCAGAACTATTCATTTACATGGAAGTGGTACCTCCCTGAACACGAAATGTTGTTACATGCAGTTGGTTCAACATCATTTCTCATAAATTTGTATATTACATGTACTTGAATAAAATCATTTAAAAAAAATTACAATTATTATTTATTTTTAATATCATTGTCTAGATTTGAAAACTGCAAATACAACAAAATTTATTTCGATCTTTGTGCGTTTCTAAGTATATTATGACTTTTTCCCACCAGGGTGTGCTCCTGGACACGGCATGCCATCGGAACGGAAGCAGGAGTCTGGAATCCGTGTGGAAGACATGTTCCGTCAAACAGCGAGTCGTCATCGCCCAGGAACTCGCCAAACATGAAGACAAACTGAGGAGCAGCCAGTTCGGAAATTTCGTGCACAGGAACTTCGACATCCCCAAGTTCAAGTCTCGAAGAAGTGAGTGGACGTCGGAGCAGGGATCAACGGCCAAGAAAAGGAAACTGTTCAAAGATTTCCTGGAGGGTTCAGGTAGCGGTGAGTTTCCATCTGTCTTCATCCATAAACAGAGACGAAAATCTTCTATGAAACTGCAGATTGTTGAGGCTCCAGGGTCGATCTGGTAAACCGGACCCCCGAGAGTACGAACATTTTGAGTGATTTCATGCTCAAGCTCAAATTTGATATGGGAATTTGTGAACAAAACCATGTGTTGAGCATGAGTTTGTACTAAAAAAAAGTTGCTAATCTTGTAACCTTGGCCATGGCCTGCAGGCCCGGGATCCTGGCTGTTTCAGCTTAAAACACAATTTCCCATTCTCATCCTGCATATAGTACTTTCTTCAAGTATTGCAGTTGATCTTAGAACCAGATAGTACTTTCTTCAAGTGTAGGTGTGTCTCTAGTGTAAACATTTGTTCTATAGTGTCCTATTAACATACTGGTTCACATCGCAGGCAATATCTGTTGAAAGGTCAGGTACTATTAATATTCGAGGTGTGACAATGTTAGCATATGTTTTTAATAAAAGCCAGGACAGAGTCTTGTTTTGAAATCGTTAGAGGCAGCCTACTTGAAACTTGGGCAATATCTGTTTTACAAAAAATAATGGCCATTTATTATCACTGTGGATTATTACCAATTGATCTACAGTTCATGGCTCTACCTTTTTCATTTATTTATATTTGTATTTCAGAAACATCGCCTAAAAAGAAAACCAAATTTGACCAGCAGCCAGTGCAGAAGTCATTTACAAAAGATAAATCTGCTGTAAACCAATCACTGAGCAGGAAACGTCAAGGAGATAAGAAAGTGAAGAAAAACGGGCGGACCAATGAAGCAGATGATGACAGTGGAGATAGTAGCGATGAAGATGTGTCTGCGTTGTTAGGGGTGTGTACATGTTGGAAATAGAGATCAGTTGTGAAGCAAAACTGTGGCAGGAAATTATGCTTTTAAGCAGGGACAGTCAGTATGACTCTTTCTTGAAACACATGCCAATTTACCATATCATTACCAAACATTCCATATACCATGGAGGGCGGGTGGTAGCGCAGTGGTAGAACAGTTGGGACTTCAGAGCCAAGGTTCCAGGTTCAAATCCTGCCACAGTGGCCCGGCATCAATGTCCGCAAAAGTTACCATTCTGACGCGATATTGATAGAATGCGATGTCTGTAGAGTGGCAATGCAGTTATCATCCTTGGTCTTGTCAGTACCAG